>ML281154.1:0-50903 GCA_005239495.1 Nicotiana undulata | reverse complement strand
GTGAAAAGGAGAAGGGAAAAGAAAAGAAAAGACGTTGGGAGTTGGGAAAAAGGAGGGGGAGGGTTTATGGGGAGTAGTGGGGGTTAATGAATTACAATAAAATAAAAGAAAACGAAAAACGAAATTTTTTTAAGTCAGCGGACTTACCTGGGCGCGAACATGGTTCACCGCGGTCGCGGTGAGTTTCAGCGAGGGTCTTTTACCGCGGTTCACCGCAGTCGCGGTGAGTTTCTGCGAGGGTCTTTTACCGCGGTTGCGTCGCGATGACGATTTTCGAGGCTTGTCAGCTTGGTTTTGCAGTTTACTCAGTTTTTACCTCGTTGTCACCTTACCAGATTTGAGTTACGCCCCAGGCTTTTGCTCAACACCCTCCGCACTAACCTGCACACCAAAAACATGTTAACAAAATACTACTATCATGGGTTGCCTCTCACGCAGCGCCTGATTTAACGTCGTGGCATGACGTGTACAACAATCAATGGGTTGCCTCCCATGAAGCACCTGATTTAATGTCACGGCACGACTCAACACATGTTTATGCATCAACCAAGTCCATCGAGGTCTTGTGACGTGCAATGTCACCACCCCAATAGTGCTTAATTCTCTGACCATTTACTAAGAATGTGCCTGTCGAGCTCATATCACGCTACTCCACCGCTCCGTGAGGCCTTACACTTACCACAACGAAAGGACCGGACCAACGAGATTTAAGCTTTCCGGGGAAAAGCTTCAACCTTGAGTTGAACAAGAGAACTTCCTGGCCTGGTTCAAACTCACGCTGTTTTATGTGCTTGTCATGCCACCTTTTCGTCTTTTCTTTATATAACTTGGCATTTTCATATGCGTGCAGTCGAAACTCATCAAGCTCATTTAATTGCAGCAATCTCTTTTCACCAGCTGAGTCCATCTCCATATTTAGCTTTTTAATCGCCCAATAAGCTTTGTGTTCCAGCTCAACAGGCAAATGGCATGCTTTCCCATAAACCAACCTATACAGAGAAGTCCCAATGGGGGCTTTGTAGGCAGTTCGATATGCCCACAATGCGTCATCTAATTTCGCGGCCCAATCTTTTCTGTTCCCACTCACTGTTTTCTCCAAAATCTGCTTCACCTC
Organism: Nicotiana undulata; assembly: GCA_005239495.1. Taxonomy (NCBI): domain Eukaryota; kingdom Viridiplantae; phylum Streptophyta; class Magnoliopsida; order Solanales; family Solanaceae; genus Nicotiana; species Nicotiana undulata. The sequence goes on along the minus strand of ML281154.1, from coordinate 49,789 downwards.
TCTGTTTGACACTTCCACTTGACCACTCGTTTGGGGATGATAGGCAGTGGAAACCTTGTGCTTGACCCCATATTTTGCAAGAACATTATTCAGCAATTTGTTACAAAAGTGAGTACCACCATCACTTATCAACACTCTAGGAGTCCCAAAACGTGTGAAGATGTGCTTCTTGACAAAACTTACCACCACCTTTGTGTCATTAGTAGGAAGAGCAATGGACTCAACCCACTTAGACACATAGTCAACCGCCACTAGGATGTATCTGTGACCATTTGAATATGGGAATGGTCCCATGAAATCAATCCCCCAAACATCAAAAAGGTCAACTGCTAGGATATTCTACAGGGGCATCTCGTGCTTCTTCGTGATAGCTCCAGTTCTTTAGAATCTGTCACAACTTTTAACAAAGGCATGTGCATCCTTAAACAGTTTTGGCCAATAGAACCCTGATTCTAGAAAATTTTGAGCAGTCATGTCCCCACCGTGATGACCGCCATATGGTGAGGCATGGCAGTCATGTAATATTGCATTCATCTCTTACTCAGGGACACATCTACGCACCAACTGATCTGCGCACTGCCTATACAAGAATGGCTCATCCCACATGTAGAGCCTCACATCATGTAAAAATCTTCTTCTATTGTCAGGTGTCAATTCCGGTGGTGTCACCCCACTTGCAATAAAATTCACATAATCAGCATACCAAGGGGCCTCACCGGAGGTGATTGCTAACAACTTCTCATCGGGGAATGTTTCTTTGATTGACCCCCCTTCAGCTACGTGGCTCCGATTTTTGAGTCGGGACAAGTGAGAAGCTACTTGATTTTCTGTCCTTTTTCGATCTCAGATCTCTAAGTCAAATTCTTGCAAGAGTAGGACCCAACGAATTAGCCTTGGCTTGGCGTCTTTCTTCTCAAATAAGTTCCTGATAGCTGAATGGCCTGTGTAGACGATGACTTTTGTCCCCACCAGATAGGATCTGAACTTGTCAAACGCCCACACCACTGCAAGCAACTCTTTCTCAGTAACTGTGTAATTCATCTAGGCTGGATTTAGAGTCTTGCTCGCATAGTAGATGGAGTGGAAAATTTTGTTTCTCCTCTGTCCCAAAACTGCTCCGATTGCTATGTCGCTTGCATCGTACATGAGCTCAAATGGATGCTCCCAGTCCGGAGCGACAATGATTGGTGCAGTCACCAGCTTCCCTTTCAGCTCCTCAAACGCTTTCAGACATGCATCATCAAATTTGAAAGGGACATCTTTCTCTAAGAGCCTGCACAAAGGAGAAGACACTTTCGAAAAATCTTTAATGAAACGACGATAAAAACCTGCATGGACCAAAAACCTACGGATGCCTTTGACGGAGATTGGTGGGGGAAATTTTTCAATCGCCTCCACTTTTGCTCTGTCCACCTGCAAACCATTATTACATACTTTATTCCCCAAGACTATACCCTCACATACCATGAAGTGGCACTTTTCCCAGTTTAGGACCAGGTTTGTCTCTTCACATCTAGCAAGTACTTTATTAAGATTCATTAAGCAGTCATCAAAGGAGTGCCCAAACACAGAGAAGTCATCCATGAATACTTCCACACATCTTTCAACCAGGTCAGTAAAAATAGTCATCATACTCCTTTGAAAAGTCGCAGGTGCATTATAGAAACCAAAGGCCATTCGTTTGAACGCATACGTGCCATATGGACACATAAATGTGGTTTTTTCTTGGTCCTCAGGGGCTATAGAAATTTGATTATACCCCGAATAACCGTCCAGGAAACAGTAGTATTCCTGGCCAGCTAACCTGTCAAGCATTTGATCAATAAAGGGGAGGGGGAAGTGGTCTTTCCGGGTGGCATTGTTCAATTTTCTATAGTCAATGCAGATTCTCCACCCGGTGACAGTTCTTGTAGGAATTAAATCATTATTTTCATTGACCACCACGGTCATCCCCCCTTTCTTAGGTACACATTGAACGGGGCTCACCCACTTGCTGTCAGAGATAGGAAATACAATACCTGCATCAAGCCACTTAATCACCTCTTTTCTTACCACATCTTTCATGATTGGATTCAATCGGCGTTGTTGCTCCACACTTGGTTTGTGCCCTTCCTCCATGAGGATTTTGTGCATGCAGAAAGCTGGACTAATGCCTTTTATGTCAGACATTGTCCACCCAATTGCTCTCTTATGCTCCCTTAGCACTCTCAATAACTTCTCTTCCTGCAATTCATACAAGTGAGAGGTAACAGTAACAGGTAAAGTGTTAGAATTACCCAAATAAGCATATTGAAGGTGATGGGGTAGGGGTTTAAGATCTAATTTTGGAGCTTCTTCGATTGAGGGATTTGGAGAGGGCCCACTCGGACTATTGAGGGGCTCAAATGGGATTCTTCCCTGCATGTATGCACAAGATGCATCAAGGATATGCATCATCTCCTCAACCTCCTCATCCATAACCATGCTATCAAACAACATAAGTGCTTTCTCTAGAGAGTCGTCTAGATGTACACTCGTGTCCTGGATTTTCTCATCAACCTCAATAACAGATATCATGGAGAGATTCTCATAGTGGCGGGGGGGTTGGATTGCTTTGTACACATTGAACTCTGCTTCTTCGTCATCCACCCTCATTATCATTTTTCCCTCTCTTACTTTGACGATTACATCGCCTGTAGCCAAGAGAGGTCGTCCCAATATGATTGGAACTTGTTTATCAACCTCAAAGTCAAGAATAATAAAATCAGAGGGGAAGATGAATTTCCCAATCTGCAAGAGCACATCTTCAATGACTCCCTCAGGGTGGGCTATTGATCTGTCAGCTAATTGCAGCATCACAGTGGTTGGTCTCGGAGCTCCCAGACCCAATTTCTTGAACAAAGACAAGGGCATCAGATTTATGCTAGCCCCCAAATCACACAGAGCACGACCCACATCAATATTTCCAATTCGCACAGGAATGGAGAAACTGCCAGGATCCTTAAACTTTTGAGGAAGTTTGTTTTGGACCCTTGAAGTGCCCTCTTCAGTAAGTGCAACTGTCTCAAACTCAGTTAAATTTCTCTTGTGAGCCACTATATCTTTGATGTACTTAGAATATTTTGGAATTTCACGAAGCACATCCACCAATGGAATATTTAATTGAACCTGGCTCAACATAGAGAGAAATTTGTTGAACATGCGATCATCATTCTTCTTCTGCAACCTCTGGGGAAATGGGGGTGGTGGTCTGACAACCTATGCTTGCTCTGAACCTGCATTATTTTCCTTTGCCTCAGGGGTTGTCTTAGGGATCAGTTCTCCCTCAGGTATAGGCTTGTCCTTCTTTTGCTTTGGCACTTCCTCTAACTCCCTACCGTTTCTGAGTGTAACTGCATTTACTTGTGGATTTTTCTCTGTATCACTGGGAAGGGCACCTGCAGGTCTAGTATTTTGATTAGCTGCTAACTGCCTCATCTGCCTCTCGAGATTCTTGAAATCAGTCCTGAGTTGTTGGTTGTCAAGCAACAACTTCTTAAGCAAGTCATTAGTACTCTCCTCTGCCTGTTGAGGTGGTTTCTGGGGTTGATTCAAATTACCTTGAGGCCTATATTGATTCTGATTTTGCTGATTTCTGCCCCATGAAAAATTAGGATGATTCCTCCAATTGGGATTGTATGTGTTCCCATATTGTGCCTATTGATTCATCTGGCCCCTGTTTTGCTGCCCCATCTAATATATAGACTCTGAATTTGTGGGGCACATGTCACTTAAATGACCGTCACCACATATCTCGCAGCAGGTAGACATCTGCTGCACATGTTGTACCTGTTGTGGGTGATGCATTGTTATTCTATTCATCTGATTTGCCAGCTTTGCAATATCTGCTCTCATGGCTGCAACGTCATCAAGTTCCATCACTCCTGCTGCCTTTGGTTTAATTACTCTTCTTGCATCCCCATCTCCTTGCCAATTGTGATCATTAGCAGTGAATTTGTTTAGCAAGAGTTGAATTTCACTGTATAGTCTGGACATGCAACTACCCCCACAAGCTGAATCAAGATTCATCTTCGATGCTTCATCTAGCCCATCAACAAAAGTGTGTCCCAATACCTCATCAGTCTGACAATGATGTGGGCAGTCTCTGAGTAGTTTTTTATATCTTTCCCAAGCTTCACGAAGTGTTTCGCCATCTCGTTGATGAAACCCAAGAATTTGGCTCCTCGGTGATTTTGTCTTTTTGGTAGGGAAAAACTTAATTAAGAATTTCCTTGCCAAATCATCCCAAGTGCTGATTGAATTGGCGGGCTCCTTCTGCAACCATTCCTTAGCTTTCCCCAATAGTGAAAAGGTAAACAATGTCATCCTGACATAATCCTTGGAAACGTTCAGATAATCGTAAGTGTCTGTGATTTCCAAGAAGTTCTGAATACGCCTTTGTGGATCTTCATGAGAGAGCCCCACATACTTCCCTGTGGACTGTATCAGATGTACCATGTACTGTTTGAGCTCAAAATGCCCTGTGATGTCAGGCTTCACGATAGCCTGAGTCATATTGGCCAGATTGGGCCTTGATGCCTCTATCACCAAACGTTCCTCATTACCTGCCATCTCTATTGGTTGTGGTTGAACTTCAATGTCCAACCCTCCGTTTATTCTCGTTCTTGCTTCGACCTCCCTCCTTGTTCTATGAAATGTGCGTTCAATTTCTGGATCCAGAGGAAGGAGGGTGTTTGCGCTTCTACTCCTCCGCATTCAAGAGAAGAGCATGCGTTAACACAACAAACAACGGAAACGTAAAACTTGAACAAACAAGTAATAAAAGCTCAACTTCGTCAAATAGCTAGTTTCTAAGTCCCCGGCAACGGCGCCAAAAACTTGTTGGGACCAAACACACTCACGCAAGTATACGTGTCGTCAAGTATTAAAGTGATTAGAAAGTCGGATGTCGAACCCACAAGGACTTATGATTAGCTTTTGACAAGATCAACTTAATTAACTTATCAGTTCAAGGGATTTATCACAAGAAATATGATAATGTAATTTACTACCTAAAAGAATACCAAGTAATTAATTAACTAGAGAATCAACTAACAGACAGTAACTTCGGTTTAACAATCAATAGGAGAAGATATTCCAGGGTCACGGGCTACTTAACAATAAAGTTATATTCTTGGCCTTAATTAACAAGTTGAATTATCTGGATTGTTGATTGACAGGTTTTATATTACTCATAAGAATCTTTCGACTTCTTACTCGCCTATTCAAGTTAACTCAATGCCTATATGTCTATGGAACCAAGATTAACAAGAATGCAATTACACTTCGTGTATTTCAACCAAGCAAGGCAATTAGGTATATGTCTATCCTAATTGCGATGCTCGGGTTCAAGAACTTACTCTGTTTAATTCTATATGCAATCTAGAAATCTCACTTTCGAGTTCAACTCTAGATTCGTAGATAGTATTTCACTGTTAGCGACTCAGTAAAATAATTAAGAACAGAATCAAACAAACAACCCAATATGATAAAACCAACTTTTTCACTTTAAGACTTGAAAATAACAATCATGTTTGCCCATGACCCTAGAATAATTGAGTTCTTAGCCACACATATTCAAACAATCACCAAATATTGTATTTTTCAACATACAATCAAGAGTTGTTGGGAAGGATGTAAAAGAATTGAATGAATCCCTTCTCCCCAAGTGTTTTCTTAACTTTGCTGCTCCCAAAATTCAATCCTCCCCCTCTTGGGAGGACTCCTATGTTTATATAGGGTTTGGGGCTTAAAATTCCGTATTTTGTAGATTAATCCCTGAAGTTTGCGTGTTATGCCGCGGTCACGCTAGCACTGCGGCCAGCTTTGTTCCCTGAATCCGTCTTGCTCCACCGCGGTCGACCGCGGCCGCGGTGTTCAGCCTTCAGCTCTTTACGTTGCTTGATTATTTGGTGCATTTCATGGGTATTATTTGATTGGCCTCCTTTTCCCATAATTGATTCCAAAAATGCTCCAAAGTTTTCTTCTTGTGATACATAACCTGCAATACATGAAAAACATTAATCAGAGCCTTTTGTTATCAATATTTATATTAAAAGCAATACAAAATATAATTCATTAGGAGCCTAATTATAGTATAATTCACCTATTATCAAGATTAGCGAGAAGTCAGAAGGAAACTTTAAGGAAACTGCATAGCATGTTTTGTGCTCATGCTATTACTTGGCTACACACTTTTTCATGCAGCCCCCTTGAACAAATTTGGCTTTGGAGCAAATACATCACATTAAAAGATATCCATATATATTTATTAACTTATAGTTTATAAAGAATAATCCAATACAAACATTAAATGTGAATTCAAAGTTATATATTCGATCCTCTTCAATTAAAGTGTTTTATAGAATTTTAGCCTTAGGTTCAATTGACCTTACTACATATAGAACATTATATATAATAAAGCATTGATAACTTCAAAACATCACAATTTATTACTGGTTTTCTTATATTCATAATTGGAACAAAATAAAGGTGAAAATTACATTCTATGTTTAGTGAGGCCGTGGTAGGAAATATTCAACGACGAATAATGTGGGAAGAGGAATTATATATTGATATCGTTTCACACTAATAATTTTGGCTTAATTTGGTAAGTAAGATGATCTAGTTTAAAGACATTGAATCTTATTCAACTCCCTTTTTATCAATGTTTAAATCGTGCTAGAGGCTATTACATTAGAAAAGACCCTTTTCGTTTAACTTCAAATTTGTAATATTTAGACATATTGCTAATGTTTGCAAAAAATTTGGGAAGAGAGGACAAAGATTCAATAGATGGAATTGCCTCCTCCTTTCAGAAAAACTCGTTTTTATCCTTATCTCTTCTTATTACTAAGTTTGGTTATATTTTTGATTAGTTATTCAGCCTATCTTCTTCCATCTTCGCCATCAGTCACATCCTTAGCCAACTTGATTTGGCCTACTCCAAAACCTACAAGTAAGTTGATCAACACCCCTTTTTTTCTTGGTATTAATTTTCTTGAAGTTTAACTTTTATACACTGACAAGTGACAACGTAAAAGAACTTTATGCTATTGTTTCACTAAAAATGTAGCTATCGGTAATAATTCATAATAAGTGGCATTAGTAAAATGGAAATTAACGTGTTAGAATAAGTTAATGTATAGTGTAAATATTTTGAAGGGGAGCCTTGGCGTAACTAGTAAAGTTGCTCTTATGTGATCAAGAGGTTACAGGTTTGAGCCTTGGAAACAACCTCTTGCAGAAATGCAGGTAAGGCATGCGTACGATAGACCTTTGTGGTCCGGCCCTTCCCCCGACTCTGCGCATAGCGCGAGCTTAGTGCACCGGGCTGCTCTTTTATAGTGTGAAAATTCCTTACACCCTCAATATGTATTAATTAAGAAGGGGATCGGAACCTCGATAAAGTTGTCTCCGTGTGATCACGGATTCGAGCCATGAAAAGCAGACATTAATGCTTGTATTAGGGTATGTTGTCTACATCACACCCTCTATACACATTACTCTATTTCCTTCCGAACCCGAACAACATCAGTGCCGATTCCTAGAAGTATAGAATATCGAGACCGTTAGAGCTCCATACTTTTCGCGAACAATTGAACCTAGTAGTGAGAGAGACAAGTTATGGTCCTTAAAGTACGGCCCTTCTCCCGCGACCCTACGTGAACATGGATACTTTGTACATCGGCCGACCATGCTCCTCTATATGCATTAAGTTAATTCCATTTTCTTGAGGAATGTTCATGTATGTCTAACCCTAATTTGTTAACTTTGTTGTTGTGTTAGAGAAGAACAAGGATAAGTTGCCATTTGCAATTGGAGAAGCTGAAAAAGAGTGTGATTTATTTAGTGGAAAATGGGTTTGGGATGAGTCAAGTCGGCCTTTATATGAGGAATCAGAATGTCCATATTTACTTCCTCAGCAAACTTGCCAAGAACATGGCAGGCCAGACAAGGATTATCTTTATTGGAGATGGCAACCTCATAATTGTCTTATCTCAAGGTGTGTAACATTTTCTTTGTCCAAAAATTACTCTCTATCGGCGTAAAAGAATTTTTACACTATCTGATCTCGAAAAATATTAATATTATATTATCGATCTCGACAGATTCGATGCATCTTTGATGCTCGAAACTCTTCGAGGAAAGAGGATGATGTTTGTCGGTGATTCCTTAAATAGAGGCCAATTCATTTCCTTGGTTTGCCTAGTTCATAAAATCATACCAAATGACGCCAAATCCTTTCACAAAGTTGATTCATTTACCATTTTCACAGCCAAGGTATGTTATCTACATTGAATTTTTATACTATTAATGGAATTTGATTTGACATGTTCGATCTGGTTAATTATCATTTATTGGTTTGTTACTGGTCAATAGTTATTACATAAAGAAATTTTTACTTTAGCCCCTGAAGTGTAAAAAAATTCTGGTTTTGGCGCCATTGCTAATTTGCTATAACTAATAACAACATTTGATCTTCGATTAATTGTAATGTGTATACACATGAATATTCATAAATTCACAAATTACTAGATGTTAAAACTATAATCACCAATATGTTAAATTTATGTTGTTACTCCATATTTGAGGGTAATATTACTCAAAAATAGCCTAAATACAACACATTTCTCCGTAGAGCGACCAAAAACATAATATATTGATTGATTGAAAGCTAAATATGCTTCAGAAAAAAAAGGTAAATATGCTCAGTTAACAACTTGTTTGGATGGTTGTTATCTATTGTGTATCGTATTGTTATTTGAAGTACAATATTTGTTTTGATTGTTACTTAAATTTTATTGTATCGTATCGTTAAATTCGTCGTTACGTAACAACAAAATGTGCCACTTTATGTAACGACCGATTTGATGTGGTCGCGTCGTTATCTTGTCTCTTTCTCTCATCTCACACTTCAGTATTGTTAAATAATTTTATTTTATCATTTACCCTACTTTTTTATATTATAATTTTACCCCGTATCATAATTTTTCTTTATAATATTGCAAGTTTATTCTTCATATTGGTGGTGCGTGATATTATGAAACAATAACAAACGATATAATTTATCCAAACATTGTATTCATCAAATGATACAGTAATCATGCATTTTTGCATATTTGCATGCAACTTGTAGTACTAACGCTAAACTTGGATTGATCACTATTCACTACTAACATTTAACATGGATTCACAACCCAGGATTACAATGCAACAATTGAATTCTACTGGGCACCATTTCTTCTAGAATCAAATGCAGATAGTCCTGGCAACCATAGGGTACCTGATCGAATTGTTCGAAAAGATTCAATATATACCCATGGCCAACACTGGAAAGGAGTTGATATTATGGTGTTCAATACATATATTTGGTGGATGACAGGCCGTACATTCAAGATTCTGTAAATTTTACATAACATTTTATTCTTAGATATTAACATTCTTTTTTTCTTCTTTTTCTTTCTTTTCTGGCGCTTTGTCTAAAACCTAATTAAATTTATATTTCACGCAGGAATGGTACATTTGATGATAATATAAAACACATAGCAGATGTGCCAACTGAAGAAGCTTATCGTATGGCCATGGAGAATTTACTGAGGTGGATAAAGGGAAATATGGATCCAAAACGAAATAGGGTCTTTTTTACCAGCATGTCACCTTCTCATGCATGGTAAAATTATCTAACTGTACAAACTTTTCATAATATTAGCATTACTATTAGGATGCCAAATAAGCCAAATTTATAAATAAAAAAAAGTCATATAGTCCATTTCAACTAATTTACTATTGAGAGATATTCGTACTAGCAGAGGCGAAGTCAGAATTTGAAACTTATGGGTTGGAGTCTCTAGTCCTTTTATGTTACTGATTTCTTAATTAATAGTAATTTGTATATATCAATGAAATTTTAAAGACAAATATAAAGTTTGGACCAAAATTACTAGGATTTATTAAACTCATACCTAGCTCCACCTGATCCAACCATAGATTCATTGGTTCGATAGAACCCATTGCTTCTAGGTCAAGCTTTATGGATACGTGTAAACGAGAAACATAGATAGAGAGTTAGATAAATATTTCAAAATCCTATCGTTTAACTCAGAACTCATCACGTCTAAATTTTTGAGTCTATGACTACTACTAACAAAATTCTTTTTCCTATTATTAGGAGCAAAGAGTGGGGAGGAGATCCGAATGGCAACTGCTACAATGAAACAAAAATGATAGACGATCCAAATTACTGGGGATCAGATAGTAGAAAAAGCATAATGCAAGTTATTGGAGAAGAATTTGGTAAATCCAAAGTGCCAATTACATTTCTCAACATCACTCAACTATCAATGCCACGAAAGGATGCACACACATCAATTTACAAGGAGAGATGGGGACCTTTAAGTCCAGAAGATCGAGCAAACCCTGTAAGTTATGCAGATTGTATACATTGGTGTGTGCCTGGAATTCAAGATGTTTGGAATGAGCTTTTATTTGCAAAGCTTTTCTTTCCTTAAGACTTTAAGTTGTCCACAACGATCAGACAAACACTTCAATTTACTCCTTAAAAGGAGAGATGGGGTCGGTCGAGGTGTTTATTTGGATGTTCTGGACAACTTAAGAGCGCAATTTATATATGTTTCGCTTTTTTAATTGGTTTGATAACATTTGTTAGATTATTCTTACAATAAATGTATACACTTTCATGTTTTTTACCATAGTTTGTGATCGTTTTATTTTAAATCTGCTCTTAATGAGTGACGGAATAGATAGAACTAATGTTATAGTTTTTGTTTGGTTACGAGATGCATGCTTCCGATTGCATACATTCAGTTAATAAAAGGTGAGAAAGTGAGTCAGATCATTGTAAATGTTTATAATATCATGTCACTGACGATGATATTGATCAGTGTTTACCTCGAAATACGAGTAATAATTAAACTTGTATTGTGGTTTTAAGGACACGTGATCTGATTCAATACCAATTGATAAATGACGAATTAACTAACTGAATTGAACGGTAAAAAATAAATCAAACCAGTGTTGTAGCAATATGTCGACCTCGACTAGGAACAGGCTTGAGATCAAGCGTTAAGAACAGTAAGAACAATAGTAGACTATAAGCAAGTAAAGAGCAGCGTATGATTATTTCTCAGTGAATGTATATGTTTACAAACGAACAGGGTTCCTCTTTATATAGTAGAGAAATCCTAAATAAAGTACAACTCTATGTTTGGAAGTAAATCCCATGATTGATGTTAATAACCGTTAGCAGTCCAATTACTTCCGAGATTTCCGCCGAGATCTATTGTCGATTATTGATATCTCGTTATTCCGTTATTCGACGTTGACCATGCTTGGTCTCGATTCCCAGCGAGTACTTCGATCTCCATGTCTTCGAACTCAAGCTCGGTATATTATGAACTTATTCTTGAGGCAATCTCTCGAGCCTATAAAATCGGACATACTCGATTTTAACCGTATACAGATAGTCCCTGCGTTTCTTAGAATAAAATGATAAGAAACGACCTGAGCTTAAACTCTCCAATACCTTGATTGTGATGTCGCCCTCATGACATAAGCGATGGATGTGACAGAAACGTCACGTCGGTTCAGTTCCCCAAATCATCAATGCGTGTCAGTCAGTGGTCGGCCACTAGTGCCATCGAACCGTCGCCACAAGCCTATAAATATCACCTCCTATATTGGATCAACTTTACTTTTGCTTTGATTAAAACTCTCACCTTTCTCATCTTCCTCTTATCGCTGCCTGTTACGCTGTTGTTGTTCTCACCGGAGCCACCAATTTTATACCTATCTTCGACTTTCTTCGCTTACACAAATTGTGAAAACCACCAAGACTGTGCCGCAGAAAGAAAAGGCTTCATCTTCCTCTTCCCGGCCGGTGATAAAACGCCGGTAGACCCGGGCCCCCATGAGTATGTTCATGGCCCATGCGTTCTAAGATCCGACTTCAAAGTCGAGAACCCCTCATCGGTACCGGGCCGATGCGAACATGTGTCGATGTACATGTGTTCATTTACGAAGAGTCACATTGAGGCCATGAAGAAGGACTGCAAATGGGGTTCTGAGGTAGTGGTGTGCATTACTGCCCCTGAAGAGAGCATCACTACACACGTGAAAGGGTTCTTAAGTGTTAACACTTACCCCTTCGCACTGGGTCCCATCGACCCCGTGATTCTCGACTTCTGCAGAAGGTACGAAGTTACCCTCGGTCAGATCCACCCTTCACTAAGGCGCATAGTAATCATGTTGCACTTTTTCTCAAACGAGGCCCGAGGGGGGGGAGAGGGGTTGGAGTTCACTCTGAACCACCTTATATGGTTGTACCGGCCTCGACTCTATAGAGGGATGATTAAGCTTCAATGCCGGGAAACAAAGGCCTTATTCTCGAGCATCAACGCGGATAAGGATCGAGGTTGGAAGAGCCAATTCATAAGGGTGAGAACCTGTGATATAATACCGAAAGAGAAGATATCGTTCCATGAGGAATGAAACCTCGATCGTAAGTGATTCTTCATATCTCGATTTTTGTGTTTCTTTTAACTTTGCCTATTATTTCCTTTCGATATACAGCCACCCCTTGGATGCCTCAAGCGGTGTACGATCTCGAAGATTGGGTCTGAAAGCTAGCCTCTACTTCTACTCGCACCGAACGAGCATGGCGGGATTTGGCAAAGGGCAGGTGGGAGGCCAAGAACCATGGTAAGGGTCTCTCCCTATGCATTCTGAAGTAACTTCATACTTCGTTCATTACTAATTTTCCTTCATGCAGGCTTGACCAAGGATGCCATTCTGAGGCCTTCAAGTGAAGGAGGAGAAGCCAAATCCTCGGCTCCGAAGCCAGAAAAGGATAAGAAGAGAAAAGTGCCTCGCAGTCCGAGGTCCCTAAGCTCAAACCTTGAAGCCTTAAAGAGAAAAGCTCGGCCCATGACAAGAGGGTCGAGGAACCTGAAGTTGGGCTTGCTGAGGCCAAGGAGGAGATCGAGAAGACCAAGGTCATGGCGGACAAGTCCATTTCCATGTACCGGGTTGATGCTGAGGTTTTTCAAACACAGCTAAGGGAGGCTTCCGACCGGGAGCAGTTGAGCAATGATTTGTAAAAGTGCCAATCCCGGAGGGAAACCCTCGAGGAAATTCATGCTCGAGGTTTTAACCTTTCTTGGTAAATTGCTCGGGCCAAAGAGCTTGAAGTCGAAGCCAGGAAGCTTGCCTCTTCCGATGATGATGAAGAGGGTAGCCGAGGCAGGTCCGACGGGGGGCCTGAAGAAGAAATTGCCCCTGGAGAAGCAGCTCGAGAAGAAGTCAGTCCTGAGGAAGCTGGCCCCGATCGTAGTTAGATTTTAGTTTCTTTTCTCTTTCTGTAAGGCCTTGATTGGCTTTTGTACATACCTTTTGATATATAATGGAAAGACTTTTCTTCAAATGCCTTCATAGATTTCAAGTCCAGATATGCTTTCTCTCTTCATTGAAAATGTTGAAAATTTTCATTGTTGTAATTTTACTAACTTTAGCTCGTAGCCAGAGTAAACTCTTAAGTTTTTTGGTTATACGAGGGTATGTCCCTGAGCTCGGAAATTCATTCGAGACTTTATCTCGGGTGGTTTGATCGAATCCATAGGTGTATTATCTCTTTCCAGTTATCAGCCTCGGTATGATAGTCATTCATTAACTACTTTGTATGGACGATCATTTTCATCAACTCTATACCAATGAGATTGATCTACACAAAAAGGGAAGTTAGATTCGGTAATTTTAAAGAAGGAATAACATGAAGGATACCTTTAAGGATGAATGTACAATCTCATTCATCCAAGTCAGGGAGCTATGGCTATCCAATTTAGACTTCTCAATCGGGCCTATCAAAGACTTCAACCACACATCCGCCTGGCCTGATTTCTTTAAGAGGCTACCTCCCGCAAGCACGTAGATCATAATTTGCTTCATCTCCCCATTACTAGAAGATCCTACTTTGAAAAAGGCACGGGAGTAGGGGTAGATGAAGGTTCCACGGGTGGAACAGGTGGGGGAGCAGAAACAGCAACAGGAACGGCAGTTTGAAGCTCCACTGGAGCAGATGGAGGAAAATGGCAAGAGGCGCCTCCTCCAAAATTGAGCCAAAACATTGATGGAACAACTGCTCAACTGATTCATTGGTTGTGGAAGGAGTTTTTTCTTCAGAGTGTAGAGGGGCAGAATGCTCTGATTCAGGCACGGAAGATGGACCAATAAGAGGAGTAGATTCATCATCAGACACGACCCTTCTTCTTGCCTGTGGCCTCCGAATCAATGAGCCTTCTTCATTCTCTTCCTCATCTTCCAAGGTCTGAGACCTATCCGCTTTATTTTTTGACGAAGAAGAGTTCAAAATAATTTCTTGAGCCTTGGTCAGAGAAAGTTTTGAGGTAGTTATCGCAACAGCAGTGACACCACGAGCAGGAAACCCTAACAAATAAAAGGGATTAGAGAAGCTCAAAAAGGAGAGAAAGGAAACGTAAAAAAAACCCTACCATGGGTTTTCACTTTCCAACCAAACCTCACCGAGAGGTACTTTTGAGAACTTTCCTCCATTGGAGCAATCAACAATAATTTTTCTACCCAGCCAGGGAAACCGGAGATCTCCTTGACGGTTCCCATGGTTGCTGGAAAAAGAAAGAAAAAAAATAGTCATGGTACTAAAAATATGTTAAGAATAAAGCAGAAAGTGAGCAAACTGAACTCACGTGCAAGGTTCCACTTCTCAGGAAAGGGGAGATTTTCTTCATCCACTAATCCTTTTGTATGGGCAGCAATAAACCGGGCATACCAACCTCTATCTTTATCATCATCGGAGATGACTAAAACTCTCTTACTTCTAGCCACAAGAGCAAAAACTCCTTGGCGAAACAACTTAGGAGAGTAGAGATTAATAAGGTGATAAAAGGTAAAAGGAACTGAAGCTAAGTTGGCCAAATATCTAAGGCATGCTACTACCCTCCAGATAATAGGACCGATTTGTCCCAAACACACGTTAAAAAATCGACAAAACTCTATAATGACAGGGTCGATAGGAGGCTTAAACCCTAAAGTAAAGGGGTAAGTATATATTTAAAAAAAAGAATAGCCAGTTTTGTAAGAAGTTATTCTCTGATTTTCATTGGGGACTAAGACTGGAAAGTCAGATTTCCAATAACAATCTCTATGCACAAGAGAAATCAAACCCTCAGTGATTTGAGTAGGGTAAAGATCAGCGCTGTCATGAGATGTCATGAAAGAAAGTTGTTTTATTATGGCTTCACTGTCATTTACGAAAGAAAATTCAGCAGGAACAATCTCATCAACCTTTGGTTCACAAAGTGGTACACTAGATTCTCTACTCTTAGAAGAAGATCTAGAAGCTCTAGCCCTAGAAGAAGATGGAGTAATACTAACCCTAGAAGTTGGTGGGGGAGTAATGTTACGTGAAGAATAAGAACCTCAAGAAGGTGTAGAATCCAAGATCCTTAATCTACCGCCCCTCCTACCGACAGATGCAATGGTACGAGTGAAACGGCGGCAAAATATTCCTGCCATAAATGGGTATCCACCTACCAAATATTTAATTGATAAATAAATGGTAAGTGTGGGGACTATATGTATTGGTAAAAAATGGATTCCACACGTGTAATATTTTTGATGACAAATCAATCTACGTGGAGCAATGGAAACATGACAGGTGGATAAGAGTTTAGTAAGAGGTACGGGACAAAGAGGTACAGAATAATACACCCACGAGACAATTAGAAGCGGGAGCTCTAGTCTAATTGAAGAATTGAAGAGACACGGTCAGAATGAACCAGGGCAGGATAAAGGGCAGATTCAAAGATCTTCAATCAATGAGCCAAAACGTTACAGAATCTTCACGCAACAATTACGATTACCTATTGTAACGTTACATTGATGGTATTATTAGTCATTAATGCTCAATCATTAATAAGAGTAGACGTTATATTAAGAAATTCCCTATAAAAGAGAGTAAAATCTCATTTGTATGAACACGTTCGAACCACGACTGGAACATATTTACTTTTCTGTGCTCTTATTATTTTTCTAATCTACAAGTCAAAATTCTATTATTATACTTAGTGAATTTTCTTGGTTATCAGATCCCTAGTACTTCTTAAAATAATTTTGACTAAACTCCGATTCTTTGGTTAAACACGTACACAATCAGATTGCAAGATTAGAGGCTTATATGAATCGTCTTACAACTATAATCGATAGGGATCAAAGTTTCCCAAAGTATCTTAAATCCAATTCAAGTACCACTTGAATCAACAATAATCAAATCCTTGAAACCTTCTCCAATCTCCGCGACGTGATTAATAGCATGTGCGGCTAAGCTTTTAAAACCAGCTTATTCAATAAAATATTTTTGATGAGAAGTAATTTGTGTTTGTTAATTTGAAAAGTACTTTTGAACAATAACTAGTGTTTAATTATATTTTTAAAATTGATTCTAAACGTATTTTTCAAAAAATGCTTGTGGAAAGTACCTATTTTCAATTTGCTTCTAAAAAATAGATTCGCTTCTACTCAAAAATAATTTTTGTCCTTATAAAAAGCTTTGCCAAACACCTTTTAACTTCGAAAAAATAATAATTTTAGTAATTGAAAAAAATACTTTGACCCTAAAAGAAACTTGGCCAAATACCTATAATATTCAACATCGAGACGCCAAATGACGATATCTCTTTCCTATTCTGAGAGAGGGGGCTACATAGTCAAGTCGAACTTTAATTCTAATCCTCTTTTTAGTCCAAAGGAGGGAATTAATGACATAAAAACTGCTCCATAAAAACCTTAAAATACAGTTTGACTAATGACATATTTATTCAAAATCGCGATAGTATTTTCCTAAATTTGACTAGAGATGTTAAGTTGAACAAATCACTAATTTAATCGATTGGCCAAATATTCAGACGTTTTATCTATCTATATGCCTAAAATCACATAATAGCAATTAGGTACAAAAGTCTAATAGCCTACTTAATTCTCAAAGAACAAGAGGTCAGAAGAATTCGAAGTCCCTCCCAATTAGTCATAGTGTTGCTTAAATAGCAACAATCAATTTCAACCACAAACTTTTAATATAGACGTGTAAAAGAGAAATACGGCATTATAAATTCTTTTTATATTAATTTTACAACGAAAGTTTCTGGTAAGTAAAAATGAATACCATAACAACTATATTCAGTATTATCCCACACCGTGGGGTCTGAGAAGGATAGTATGTACCTATGAGGATAAAGAGAATGTATCCAATAGACCCTCGGTCTAGGAAACCGTAAGTAAAAATGAAGCTAGACTAATACTAGTTGGCCAAAAAATTAATTTTTGGAATTCAATAAAAGCCTTCTTGTCCACTTGCAAACCAACTTGCAAATTTTCATCTTCTTCCTTTGCCGAACACAACATATAATATAAAAGAGAGGCAGAAAATCCCATAAAAGATTTAGAAAGAAAATAAAAATGCAAGTTGCATTTATTTTGAATGACAAGTTGGTACTTTGGAGCAGACGTGTAAGTATTTTATCAGTTTTTTTATTTTTTTGGCCTTTTGAATGAAATATAATATCGTACTTTGTTTTTATTTTGGATCCCTAGTCAATTAGTGCTGCAAATTCGAGCTGTTTCTTGCCCATCTACCCACCTCTACAATTCTGTACGGATATAATTTGATCAAACACAGCGAGTTTAAATTTTAATATAGTAACAATAATGTAAAATAACTATCCGGTCATATAGCCATAAGCAACAGCCTTGGTAAGTATAATTAAGGGTTCGTTCGGTATAACGGAAAATATTTTTCAACAATATATTTACTTGAAAAATAAGAATTTTATTTATTTTTTAGTGTTGGGTATATAAATTAAGGAAAATAACTTTTCAAGAGTATTATAAATTATAATTTAGATACAATAAATATGAAGTCATAAATTTTCGAAACAACAACCTTCTGAACCCACAAATTTCATAAACTTCTGAACCGCTAAACTTTCGGACCCGTAAACTCTATAATTTCTAAAAATGCAAACTTCCAAATACATAAACCTCCGAACTCGTAAAATTTTGAACATGTATACTAAAAAATAAAAAAAACCAGAACTGAAAATATATTAAAGAAAAGTAATTTTTTGGCCCTGGGAGGGGGTGTGTTCAGAAAAACAGAAAAATGAAAATACAAAAAAAGAAATAATACTATGTAAAGACTGTTGTTATACATAGTGAGTGTGTGTAAAAGTAAATCCAACCTTAATGCATCTACATGATCTCTAAACTTACAATTCTGGATCTTCCTGATCTAATCTAATGGCGGATGTAGATGTCTATCACGCGTTCATTCAAACTCAATATTTTCGACATGAACAATATATATATATATATATATATATATATATAAAATCACTAAATTTTAACAAATATTACGGGTTCAGTTGTAAGAACATTAGAGAATCCATCCGCGTCGGGATCAACAATAATAAAAACTCTATCTATTTAAAATGAAATTTAACCAAAAAAAAAAAAAAGGATAGATCAAATAAATGTACAAAGATTTAATTAAAATTAATCACGATGAGTTACTCTTTGATTTTCTCCAAGTTTTCTGCGATTTGCGCTAACGATTGCAAATTGCATCGTACAATTGTATCAACAAAGACACATGTTTCTTCCTTAGTATTCCCCTGTGGAACATCCACAACGTACGATTCCACCACTAACGTCGTTCCGTCGTCGTCCGCCGTCCGATGAAGCGTCGTTACCGATCGGTAATTATTCAGCCGGTGATCGCCGCCGACTATACTGATACTCATAACATGATTTTCGTCGTCTAAAATCTCTAACCTCTCAATACTCGAAGCAGCGGGGAGGCCGGAGATGACGTGGACTTCACGCAACGAACCGACTTCCCCGTCGCCGACGATGACATGGCAGCTTTTGAGGAAATGTTTGTAAGCTTGCGGTTTGTCGAAGCGGCGGATGAGGGACCATACGGTGTCGATGGAGGCGGAGATGGATTGCACCGCGGCGGAGCAGCATTGGTTGGGGCCCACTGCGTGGGTGTGGTAATGGAATAGGTTGTCAGGGAGAGAGGTGTTGGTTAAGGGGGTTACCCATGTAGGGGGTTGTTCCGGTTGTTTGTGGAAGTTTCCGGCGAGTGTAGCGGCGAGTGTAGCGGCGGTGTTAGGGTTGATTCTATGGAGTTGAAGTGTAGAAGTCATGTTTATCTCTCTCTCTCTTGTCTTTCAACTATGTTAATTCCTTTGAGAGAGATGGAAATGGAGTCTATATATATAAAGGATTTAAGTAATACTAATATACTATTTTAACATGTTGAGCTTTAATTAATTAGAGAAATATTTCTTTGGTTCTTAAATGTTATATCCTTCATATATACAATGTTGAGCTTTAATTAAATATTGCTTAATTAAGCACAAATAAGATGTTGATTTCTATTAGAGCATGTCGTCATTGAAGTAGAAGATGAGATTTTTAAAATTAAAAAGGTATCAACTATATGTGTCAATAACTTTAAAACATGGTGTATCAAAAAAGAGTGTCAATCTAGATGCGGATTCAGAATTTAAATTTTTTGGGTTTAATTTTAAGGTTTTTAACTTTAAACTCATTATATTTTTAAAGTTACGAGTTCATATCTACTATTTTTGTAATTTTAATGAATTTTTACATACAATTTTTTATTCTGCGTCGAAAGTTATAGGTTCAGTTGAATTTGTAGGTAGTACACTATATCTGCCTCTATCCTGGATGAGTGATTTCCTATCCGGATGACCTGGGATCGATTTCCCTTATCGACACCTTCTCAATCAAACCTTGTCACACCGAGCTTGCCTAGTATTTTCTCAACAACAAAAAAAAAAAAAAAAAGTATCACGTATACTTATAATCTTTGTCTAGTTGTGTGTTAGTTTGATCTATCTTCGGATAACATTTAATTTAGAAGACAAAAATTGTAGTAGCAAGAGTTGGTGTGTTTAGCAAACTGCTCACGTTAGGGCCATGCAAGTGGATGATCAAGTTGCTAAAAAATTATTTGGACGCAGTCCGGAATACAACCCAGTTTTAAAAACTACACCCAGCCCCATTTCCCAAAAGCTTATTTGGACCTCCCAAAAGCTGTACGGTGTATTAAGTTCCCGTTACGTATGAGTACGGAACGGGTCGAACCATAAGGATAGATTGTATGAAGCCTAACCCTATATTTCTGCTAGCGTCTCGAACATGTAACCTCCTGATCACATAACAACAATTTTACCAGTTACATTAAGTCTAATCCTGTATTTTTACAGAAAGTTGTGTTTACGGCTCGAACCCGTAATCTTCTCATCACATAACAATAACTTTACTAGTTCACCAAGGCTCCCCTTCCTATGATTCAATGACATTGGAGCATATTCACAGGTAAAATTTTGAGTTCAAATTTGTTACAAACAGTATATACGTAGCGATAGTTGGTTAACATCATAGTTCATACTATTTCCTCTTTTTTGTTTCATACTCTCTCCGTTTCAATTAAGATAATTTAGTTTGACTTGTCACAAAGTTTTAAAAAAAAAAAAGAAACTTTTGAAACATATGCTCCTAAAGCTTAAGGAGCAAAAGCTTGTGGCGTCATAATATTTATGTGGCATATAAAAACTTCTCATTAAAGTTAAAGTGAGTAAAATAAAAGGTTTAAAATTAAATTATTTTTAAATATATAAATGTATCATTGTTTTTAGAATGGACTAATAAGAAAAATATGTCCCGGCGAAAGTACTGGCCTTTCTTACTTTGATTTGAATTTTGTAATATTCTTTCAATCCATGCAAGTAAAATTAGAATGTTTCATGTTGGCTTAGTACGGAAACCTTTTATCATACTATAGAATGGCTATCTTTTAGTAACTTAAGCCATCAAATTATTTATTCTTTTTCATTACCAACCATTTACCAAACATGAAAATAAAGCTAGTTTAATTAATTAATATTTGTATAACTTTAACTTTAAATTTTATTACCAAGAAAGATTATTTTCTCTCCTTTTTTCATATCTCTATTTCCCCCCCACCCACTCTTCCTCAACTTGATCCCTTCGTCCCCTTTTTCCCCCCTCGAAATTCACATGGTTTTCGTCCAAAAAAGTTAGTAGGGTTGGACAATATCTTATTAAACTTGAAAAGAAGTGTTTTTAAAAGTAGAAATTATGCTTGAATTTAAATTTAATTCACTTAAAATTGAAGATCTTATGACTGAAATTTTCTATTTTCACTTGAAATACGCTCGAACAAATTTTCATTATTTCAAGTATTGAAATTCACTACCCTTTTCAATATTTGCCAAGTATTGCAAACATTGAAATTTATTACCTATAAATATTGAGAGCCAAAATTAGTATTTGTAAATATTTAGATATTATTTTTGATCGAACATAAAAAAAATGCATCAATTTACAGAGATGTCTTTTTTTCTAATAGAAAGGGTAGCAACTAGTACCTTTTTGTTCAACTTGCCAAGTTAGTTGCAATATTAATATTCTCTTTGGTTGTCACAGTAAAAATTCTAGAGAACATTTGGATAACGTGCTAACAACGTCTTTTCACGTTATGTCATTTATCATCACCTCTAAAATTTTGTAGTGAAAAATGCGGTGTGATTTAAATCAGTTGCGAAAATATTTCAAAAATTAGCCAAATCCAAATCACGTTGATGAATGTAAATAATATCGGTGTGGGAATAAAGTCTTATATTAATAGCTGAAAAGATTGAAACCCTACATATAAAGTGCATGAAGCTCCTAATGGCGAGGCCTTTTGGGGAAGCTGTGCGGGCTTGACCCAAATCGGACAATATCACATGGTGTTAAAAGTACCATTTGGCCGTTTTAGCCCAAAAAGTGATATCAGAGCTCAGGTTCAGTGGGATGAGTATGATGATTGTTGAGCGACGGTGCAGAGCTCTATTTCCTTACCCTTACGAGCTTAGAGATGCACACACAAGAAGAAGTTTGTTTGTGGGTTTCAATTGTCATAAATATTGATAATGTGGGTAGCACACAATAAATCTCTGTTAAGGAGTTGGATAAATGTCTTACTGTGCACTGAAGCCACCCGTAATTAATTAGTAAGTTGAGTTGAGTTAGTTAGTTATTAGTTGTTAATTATATCGTTAGTGGAGGATAGGTGTACAGCTGGCTATAGCTAACAGTTAGTTAGGAGGTAGTTATACACTGTATATATAGAAGCTAGCTTATTCGTTGTGTACTTAATTTTGATGATTCGAGCATCAGTGTTTATATATATGATATATGAGAATGAGATTTCATATCAATATATGGGTACACTGATCTCCGTGTACAGAAAACTCTTTGTGCCTCTATTATGTGTTCTTTCTCATTTCAATGGTGATTGGGAATTCGATGGATTTTGCCATGGTATCAGAGCTATCTCGTCGATAAGATCTTGGGATTGTTCTTCGCGGATTTAAGACGATCGAGAGATTCATCAACAACTCTTATGAAACTCGAATCCTAATTTGAATTACAACAAACCCTAGATTTGCTCGTTTATTTTCTTTTTGTTCACAATTCTTCACTACCTTTAAAAATCTACCAACTCTGTTGTGTATAATTTATGTCTTTCATGGCGGTTGATGATGTGTCTGATTTAGGAACCTCTGTTCCAGCTCCGGTGGTGATTGACCATTATCATCCCTTGTCCCTTCATCTCTCTGATGCTCCTGGCTCTCTATCTGTTGGTATTCAACCTGTAGGCATGTAGAATTATACTCTGTGGGATCGAGCAATGAGAGTTGCACTCCTAGGGAGGAATAAGCTGGGATTCACAGATGACACAATCCCTAGGGACACTTTTGAACCAGATTTAGGACATCAATAAATCGATGTAATGCATCGTAGTTTTGTGGCTTAATGGAAATGTGAGCAACGAATTATTGAGTGGAATTCTATTCAAATGTACATTTGGTTTGGAAGGTGTTGCTGGAGAGATTAAATAAAGTGGATGGCTCACGTCTGTATTCTCTTCACAAATATATCTTCACCTTAACTCAAGGCACATCATATGTATCAGTATACTATTCAAAGTTGAAGGATTTATGGGATGAGTATGAATCAATGATGTCACCTCCTTTATGTGACTGTGAAAAATCAATGGATTTTGCAGTTCACTTGCAATATCAGTGCTTATCATAATTCTTAATGGGATTGAATGAGGGCTATAGCCAGGCAAGGAGTCAAATTCTTATGAAGTTTAAGGTGATTAATGTGAACCAAGCGTATGCTTTGATTATTCAGGATGAGAGCAAAAACCTGTGGCAGGTAGTAACTATGTTACAGCTGAAACTATGCAGTCGACTGCCTTGTTCACAACTAGAAATGATATGCCTAAGCAGAAAATGGAATGTAGAGTGTGACTACTGTCACGAAAAAGGACACACAAGGGATGACTACTTTAGGATCATGCACTATGGTTACTGCAACAAGAGAGGCCACCATAAGGAAAATTACTATAGATTAATTGGATATCCTGCGGTGTTCAAGTCCAAGGCTAGAGATAATGTGGTTGATGGGCATTCTCTGCAATCTGAGATTAGTGCAAGTAATCAAGTCAACACCACTGAAAGTAATCAAACCAACATTGTTGCACCAATGATCACACATGAACAATATAATATGCTACTTAATATGCTCAGAAAGGCTTCCACATCTGAGACAAGTGTACATATGGCATGTAAGTGCTTTCTTGTTAAAGATAATGCAGTCTATTGGATAATAGACACATGGGCTACAAACCATATGACAGAAAATGAATGTTTGTTATTGAATGATGGTAAAGTGGGAAGTGCTGGAAATGTGCAAATGCCTACAGGAGAGTCTGCTAAAGTTACAAAAACAGGAAACAGTAAATTGACAGGAGATAATATCCTTAAGGATGTGTTTTTTGTGCCAAGTTTTAAATTCAATCTCTTATTAGTGTACAAAATGACCAAGGAGTTGAACTGTTGTGCAATATTTTTTCCTGAATATTTTTTGTTTCAGGATCTTTGCTCTAGGAGAGTGAAGGCGACTGGTAGGAAAGAACATGGTTTATATGTGTTGAGGACACACTGTAAGGAAGCTGGAATAAATGGAGCAAAGTCTATGGAAGTTTGGCATAAAAGATTAGGTCATGTGCCTATGGCAGGTCTTAGAAAATTTTCTGCATTTAGGAATAAAAATTTTCAGTTACATCATTGTGATGTATGCCCATTATCTAGGCAAACAAGATTACCATTTCCAGCTAGTACTAGCAGAGATGATGAACCTTTTCATTCATGGATGTATGGGGTCCTTATAAAGTTGTAACTTATAATGAAATGAATCACTTTTTGACATTGGTTGATGATCACACCAGATGGACATGAATTTTTTTATGAGAGTGAAGTCAGATGTGTTTGAGTTACTTAAAATATTCATTGATTCTTAATCAATTTGGAAAGATGATTAAAGTGTTCAGATCAGATAATGGGTCTAAATTTTTTAACATGGCTTGCAAATAATTGTTTACACATCATGAGATCTTACACCAAAGTTCATGCTCTTACACTCCTCAACAAAATAGAGTGATCAAAAGGAAGCATAGGCACATCCTAGAAACAACAAGAGCAATTAGATTTCAAGCTAATTTGACAATTTGATTATATGGGACATGTGTTGAAGCAGAAGCATATATAATTAACAAGATTTTATCTACTATCTTCAAAAGAAAATCACCTTTTGAAGTATTGTACAACAAACCACCTTCTTTGTCTCACATGAGGGTGATAGGTTTTCTTTGCTATGCAACTATACTCCCAAAACAAGATAAGTTTGGTCCCAGAGTAATAAAGTCAGTTTTGTTAGGATATGGTATTCATCAGAAAGGATACAAACTCTTTGACTTATCTTATAAAGTGTGGTTTATAAGTAGAGATGTTTTTCATGAAGGCATATTTTCGATCCATGATAGTAAAAAGATCCAATGCCTTTCAGTTGTTGATATTACAAAATTGTAGAGATTCTGTGTAGTGGATGAACTTGATATAACAAACAGAAACATTTTATCTGATCACACACTAAAGACCTCATTTGACAGCAGATTCCAAATGCACCAGCAAACATTTATCAAGAAAATCATGAAACTCGGGACTCTTATGGGGATGTGACATATCATGTTGAAGACATAGAGAAGTGGAAGAGACTGAAACATCAGATTCAACTGAAAGAAGATCAGGTAGAACAACTAAGCCACTTATTTGGCTTAAGTATTATATGAGGACTGACAAGCAAAAAAAGAGCACATACATGTTTGTATCATATCTTAGATGTCATCAGCTATGATGGCTTGTCTCACAAATATCAAAGCTTTATCACCAAGTTCTATGTAGACATTGAGCCTAAGTCCTACGCATAAGCAGTCAAAGACTCAAGGTGGATAGAAGCGATGCAGACAGAGATCAAGACATTGCAAGATAACAAGACATGGAGAGTGGTCTCTTGGCCAAAAAGGAAGAAGGAAATTGGGTGTCGATGTGTGTATAAGATTAAATATAAAGCCACATGTAAAGTAGATAGGCTTAAGGCAAGGTTAGTTGCCAAAAGGGTATAGCCAAAGAGAAGGACTCGACTATCAAGAAACATTCTCCCCTGTTAAAATGGTAACAGTAAGAATTGTTATTTCATAGCAGCAATGTATAATTGGGACATTCATCAAATGGATGTCTACAATATTTTTTGCAAGGTGATCTAACTGGAGAGGCGGATATGGAGTTACCACAAGGATTCACTTGTGACGGACAACATCAAGTCTGTCGACTGCTAAAATCACCATATGGGCTTAAACAAGTCTCTGGGGTTATTCTTTGTTTACCAGAAAAGTTCAAGGTAAAATAGTAGTGGTTTTGGTTTATGTTGATGACCTACTAATTACAGGAGATGCTACAACAAGTTTTTAAAATCAAGGGTCTAGGAGAGCTGAAATTCTTCTTAGGATTGAATTTTCCAGAAGTAAAGAAGGGATTCTAATGCATCAAAGAAAATATGCATTAGAACTCATTTCAGATATGGGAATCTCAGGTTCAATGCCAACAGGTGCAGCTTTGGAGGTCAACAAGAAACTTACAACACTGAAGTTTGACACTCAGTTAGGCATTGGAGATGACTGTTGACCTGAGCACTTTTGGTTTTGATGATTGAAAAAGGAACATATGAATGAACCAAGTCCATGGACAGTGTACACAAGTGATGGGCAGAATTAAGTAAAGACATGTACATGAAAGAGATAAGTATACTTGGTTATTTTTTAGAATCCATGAATGAAATGGTTGCATATTTGATAAGGAGCATGACTCCTTACTTGAAGAGAACTCTATCCAAGATAAGGAAGGAGTTAGAAGTTGAAGATAACTAGAACTCTTCCACCAAGGAAGAGTAAAGCATTAGAACTCTAGTTAATCTTTACTATATATATATATATATATATATCAGTTGTGTTTTGTTTTACAAGTGATGCACATATACTGAAGTTAAGCAAGAATTGAGAGCAAAATAGCAAGGCATTTTGTGAGCAATTCATGTGAGATTTAAGAGTGCGATCCTGAAGCTACACGAATCAAATTGAAGAACCAGCTCCACAACGAGTTTCATGTGTCTTTCTTTATTTCTAGTTCAAAGTGTAGTAGGCGTTTCTAGTTGTACCTTTCAGCTTTGTAAGAAGCAAATTGT
Source organism: Nicotiana undulata (assembly GCA_005239495.1). Lineage (NCBI taxonomy): Eukaryota > Viridiplantae > Streptophyta > Magnoliopsida > Solanales > Solanaceae > Nicotiana > Nicotiana undulata. The sequence continues at coordinate 22,978 of ML281154.1, read as the reverse complement.
ACTAGGTACCTGAGTTGTATCTTTCAAGTAAGAGTTAACTTGAAGTATTCGCAACATCCTGTGGCGTGTTGCTATAAGGGTTAGAGTTAATCCTTAGGTTTGCAAGAGGTTTTAAACTCTAGTTGTATTGTTCAAGTTAGAGTTAACTTGAAGTAGTCGCAACAACATGTGGCTGGTTGCTACAAGGGTTAGCGGTAATTCGTAGGTTTACAAGAGTTTGTAAACTTTGTTATTGGCTCAGAGTTGTAGTAAAGTGTTTTGAGAAAATCCTACTGGGTAGTAGGTCGTGATTTTTTCACCTTTTGAGCCGGGTTTTATCCACGTAAAAATCATTGTGTTCTTTACTTTCTGCATTATTTATTCCGCAACTATTGTATAAGGAATGCATAGAAGAACCAGGTCCTTCGATAATCCGGTGCATGCGAAAATCAGGCACCACACAAATCACCCCCTCCCCCCTCTTGTGTGGTATTGAAGTATAAAACATTAATGACAAAGTTCTTGATGATCCTGGTGCATGCCAACGGCTTATTGGAAGACTCCTTTACCTCACCATGACTAGGCCGGATATTGCTTTTGCAGTGCAATGTCTAAGACAATTTATGCATTGCCCCAAGATGTCACATATGGAAGCTTCTATCAAGGTGATCAAGTATGTGAAACAGTTCCCGTGCCTGGGGATATTAATGTCAGCAAAAGCTTCCTCTCAACTTACAACCTTTTGTGATGCTGACTAAGTCTCTTGTCCCAATACCAGGAGATCGGTCACTGGGTATCTAATCAAGTTTGGGAGTTCATTGATCTCATGAAAGTCGAAGAAGCAGACCACCATATCCAGAAGCTCAGTAGAAGTTGAGTATCGTAGCTTGGCATTAACAGTAGCTGAAATAGTTTGGGTGACTGGTTATTTGAAGAGTTGGGGGTACAGATTCAGAAACCTGTATCCATGTTATGTGATAGTAAATTTGTCATACAAATAGCTGCCAATCCAGATTTTCACGAGCGAACAAAACATATTGACATCGATTTCCAGTTCATCCGAGAAAAAGTGCAACTTGGGCTTGTTCAACTTTTGCATATTTCTTCCTCCGAGCAACAAGCCGACATTCTCACTAAAGGACTAGGTGTCACCCAACATCGTTATCTATTGTCCAAGCTAGGCATGAAGAATATCTTCATAGTACCTAGCTTGAGGAGGGGTGTGAATAAGTTAGGATAAATGTCTTACTGTGCACGCCACCCATAATAGTTAGTAAGTTGAGTGAGTTAGTTAGTTGTTAGTTGTTAATTATATCGTTAGTAGAGGATAGTTGTACAACGGGCTATAACTGTCAGTTAGTTAGGAGGTAGTTATACATTGTATATATATAAGCTAGCTTATTCATTTTGTACTTAATTTTTTATTCTATACAGAAAACTCTCTGAGCTCTGCATGTGCTTTCATTCCCCTGTTCTGTGTTCTTTCTCATTTCAATGGTGATTGGGAATTCGATGGATTTTGTCAATCTCGAAAATAGACCTGTGGATCGTGGTGATGGACAAGAGAGTTTGTTAGATGTGCGAACATCCAAGAAATCGTGCGGGCTTGCCCAAAATGAACAATATCATATCATGTTAAAAGTATAATTTGACCGCTTTTGCGTCAGTAAATATCTTTGACTATCATGTATTAATTGTATTCCAATAATTTTTGTCCGGATTTCATTTAAAATTCAGCTATTTGTAACCTAAAAAAAAATTGAAACTTCAGGAGTACAATTTTGTATTATGTAAGGGCATATCGGTTTTTCTGAAGTTATAACCAGAGTAAATATATGTGATTATACTACAGTTAAAAAATATGACTCCTAATACAATCACGTTAACGTATAATTTATTTGAATAAAAAAATCTATAGGATCTTGTTTGTACATATTATTTCTGGCGTATACCGTGGCCCTCTCAAGTCTCAATCCTATAATCTGTATATATCGGCTAAACCGCAACTTGTAGTGTTATTTTTTTTCTCTTTTTTCACTCGATGTTTGGTACTCGTATTGGAGCCCGACTATATTCCGATTCGCGTCTCCATTTGGTAGGTAGAACTCCCTACCAAGGATTTTTCCATACTAATGGCTCAAATGAGACCTCTGGTTAAAGGAGGAACATTTCATCAACTGCACCACATCCTTTGGTGGTTTAGTAGTGTGTTATCACTTCCACCATATACGTGTATTTGTTTTTTAATTTATTGTTTCATTTTATGGAATCATTTAAGCAAGTCATACCACTGTAAAAAAAAGGTAATCAACCCATTTTTGGATATACATTCAAAAATTTCAGCTTCATCTGCAATTCCACTTGAGGATATTGTCATTGTTGAAGATATGTACTAACAAATGTTTTATATATAGTTTATTTTTAAAATTATTTAACAGGTCTAAGAGTTGGTTTCTCTATCTTTATCCTTCTATATTTTTTCAAAAGAGGTAGGCAGATGCAAGATTTGAAGTTTATGTATTACTATCAAAATCTCAAGTTAATATACAATAACCAAATCATTATCAAGTTTTTCGACTGGACCAATGCATGTATGAACCCGACGGTTTAGTCTAAAAATAATCTGGGCTTTGTTGGGTAAGGAAACACAATCACAGAAAAAAATACCCTACCAATGAATAGATTAGACTTACTAACATCGACAACCTCTTTCTTCATATACGAGACCGTCTGCTTATATCCGCTACTTAGGGTTGGTGATGGGGGGGGGGGGGGGGTCTGCAGTACCATTGGTTAAAAGAAATTGCCAATTGAACGAACAAGTTGCCATTTTTTTCGTATACAAACAAATAATGATGATAAAGCTTATGCAATTTGTAAACAAAAAGTCCAGCTACAACTTTCTATAATAATAGATTTTCCTTGAAATTAATAGCAATTGGAAATTATGATCTTTAAAACTTATAACAAGTTGAGTTCAGTGTACATTGTAAGTATCACGAGATTCCTTCGTCAATGACTCGGCATATGATTTAAAATGGACAATTTGACAAAAAGGAAACTGCGTACTAATTAAAGGTTGAGCTTTTAAGGTGCTTTAATGAATAAATTTATTAGTACAACCTAATGAATTAAATTCTTGAAACTTCTGACTTGCATTATATAGTACAATATGTATGTTAAATAGGGATAAATAGGCAAAAACCAACAAAAAAAACAATAATTCAGTCAAGGGAACATAATTGGAGATGGGAAATCAAAGCCCGCCATGCTTTTGGGCAAGTTGGGATCTTCTATTTAGCTACAACTTGACATATATAAGGAGTAAAGGTTAGGGGAGAATCAATGAAGGATTAGTGCGATCGTACAAGTACTAACCCATCATATCCTATTAAAAAAGTCATTTAAATAATTAAAGCATACAGTACTTTAGAGTCAGAGTCTTGGAGAAACGGGTAAAGTTGTTTCTATATGATCTATAATAAGTCACGGCCTCACAAATTCAAAACGTGAAAATAACTTTTAATATCTGTATTAGGATAAATTGCCTACGTCATTACTCCTTAAGTGCGATTCTTTTCTGCACCTTACGTGAACAAGTGACATACTTTACGCCCCGAGGTGTCCTTTTTTAGAGCACTCTAGAGTCTATTGATAAATGTGAGAGTCTCTTCCCCATAATAGGTATCACTTTGATTTTTGATTCACCGGACATTTCTCATAAAAGAGAAAAGAATAGTTACTTTATAATTTACAAAACTTAAAAGGTGACCTTTATATCAGCCAATGGCATTGTTTTCACTCTTAAACATTAATCCGTTTTTTCAAATACTCTTTAGAATACAACCATTTCATTCCTTAGCATGTTTAGGTGTCATTTAAAACCTGTGATAAATGTCTCTTTTTTCTCACTTAAAAATGGGGCAAGCGCACGTATAACTATTTTTAGGGGTGCTATTTAGAGATTAATCGATACTTATTTTGTCACAATATTTTAACCTAAAATTCTTGTTTTGGTAACAATTCAAAAAACTTTTGTCCTGAATAGTTGAAATTCATGATGCACTGACTAACTCCTAAACAACAACCCTATAGAATGGCTACATGATGTCATTTCCGCCTTTAAAATGCCCAAAAATATTTGTTTAGTTGGTAAAGTTGAGGCCTCTAACAAAATGGCCATAATATATGAATTAGCCCAACTCTTAGCAGGCCAAGAAGAGAAACAGCTTTGGATCCTTTTCAAGTTTATGATGACGTTAGTGAAAATTGGCTGCCAGTTATTTCACTTCTACTGAAGATGCAGTCTAATCCAATACTACCTCAGTTTACTCGTAAAATGGTACAATTAAATTTATACATAATTTTTAGATAAGTGAATTAATTTGATCCTTAAATAATACAAGAATTGAAGAAATAAGTGATACTTAGCCTTGAAATAAAGATAAAATAACAGAAACAATAATTCTGGAAGCAGGGCTTCCGGGCACAACAGTAATAAAATCAAAAAATAAGAAGGTAAATTTGTATAAAGCTTTGAATTGGTTATAACATAAGTTTGCCAGAAAATTCGTGTCTTTTACAATGATAACATAGCTCACTATTTATAGTTGCACCTAGGGAACAAGGTCATAGGATTATGCCCTTCTTTAATGTCAATTATGAGGGTCATTGAAGAATGTGTAATAGTGAGCATAAATGACAAATTCTGTGTAACGGACAATGTACTAAATGTTGTTGAATATTCTCCTTTGAATGCTACCGGATGACAGGTATTTATTGTATCTTTATGAGCGTCATTCTCTCCGGTGACAAATAGAACAATTGTCGTTGGTTTTAACTATACACTACCTTCGGCTCCACATGTCACTCTCTTATGCAACCACCTAGCATAGCATATTTTATCCTATACAGATAGTCCCTCTGCTTTCCAGTTACATAACTTTGTATCACCGAGAAGTTGATAGAAACATTCTTTTTGGCGGGAATTTCTCTGATCCCCTATGAAAAGCTTCTAACAGTTGATTAGACGCACATCTCCCTGCATGTAATGCCCCGAACACGCGTTATCCCTCGATTCAACATAACTTTTTGCCGGTTATCGTGGTTATCATGACTACAAATTTTGCCTCATAAACCATTACTTACACGCATCAACCTCCATCATTCATACTCCATAATTCTCCAAACTCTCTCATTCAATTTGTATTCTGTTCTTCAACCTTTCTTTAATTCTCTTCAAATGAGAAAAGCTTTTCCTTCTTCCCTTATATATAATGGCTTCTTCAAAAAAAAAAATACCAGTTCCTCAAAGAATAAAAACAAAGTTGACGACGTCGCTCCTTCAACAATGAGCACCATCATCCCTAGTAGTCTTGTCACAACAAAAGACTTCGAGAAAAATTTCCTTCCGTTAGCCCTCGTACATAGGCCGTTAGCAGATATCCTTCTTCAATCCGTCCTTCCAGCATTCCTGTTGTGAAGGAAAATTGTCGTTGCCAGAATTTAAACATTGTCGCTCCTGATTTGTCGGAGCGGGTAACCTTACCGAAGAAGGGTTTTACGTACTTCGTATCCCTTCACTTCGGACATTTTCTTTGAGTGGAGAGCTTGCCTCCATTATTAAGGTGTTTTGCCTCCGCTACCAAGTGTGTTTGGCACAGGTGAGTCCCTCCGTGTGGAGGGTGATTTCTTGCCTTCGATGCTAGTGCCAGGAAACAGGGAATGAGTTATCCCTAGCTCACGTGATGAACCTCTATTCCCCTAAGATCTTCCATGGAGGGATGATTAACTTCAACAAGCGAGGCCACTATGCACTAATATTAAGAATAGACGATGATAACGATCATAGGTGGATGGAATGGGTTTTTTCAGTTGCCACCAGTGAAATCATCCCGGCCTCGGCTCCCTTCCCGGAATTATGGAACCGCATTCGCAAGTATACAATTTGCTTCTACTCTTTAAAGATCTTTTCCTCTTCATTATTAACTTCTCTTCTTTTACCTGCTTCAGCGACTCGGTGGGTTTCCCCTAGGGTTGAGGGCTTGCACCGATGGGTTCAGAAAATTTTGGACGTTACAACGCCCGAAACCTGCTTGTAGAAAGAGTTGTCCCTGAAATATGGGTGGAAGGCCAAAAGTCATGGTAAGTTTAACTCATCATCTCCTTACCTTTTCTCTTGAGAAATTTAATTGATTCTTCTCTCATATTGAATATATGTCTACCCTAGGGCTCAGTTGTCGTCCTCGAGGAGGATGTTTTGGTTGATCCTGCTGATGCGGCGAGGCTGCTGCAAAAAGCTTTTTCACATGCAGGCGTCTCAGGGCCTACTTCTAGTGCAAGTTCTGCTCCTCGGAGTCCTCGACCAAAGAATAAGCAACCAAAAAGAACGTGTTCCTCCACGACCGGGGGAAAAAATAATAGGGAAAAGAATGTTTCCCCCGAGGTTTCTCCGGAAGTTGTGGTGATGAGCCCTCCACCCGGGTCGACCATAGATACCGTGATGATTGATGAAGATGATGATGATGGAGAAGCTAGGGAGGAGGGAGCTTCTCTACATGGAAGACGACGACCTTCCTCAACTCAATAGACCGCTTAATTTGTTGAGTTAGTTACACCAATCGAGAACGATGTATTGGCGCTCAGGGTAGGAGTATGAAATGGTGGAAAATGCCAACTCCCGCTTCCGGATCCCAGTCGCTGCACCCGGTATTGTAGGGCTGAGTACCGGGTCTCTGCCATCTTTGGTTGATGAGCAACTAGCAACCATCAACCAGCACTATGTTTGTCGCAATTCCTTCTAACCCTTTAACACCATCAGCTTCATATCATTTTCACCAACACCAGCAACTGCTACATCATCTCCACCTTCACCGACTCTTCCACCAGCAACTGCTACAACATCTCAACTAGCAGCATCTGTCTGAGAAGAGGGTATTCTTCTCCCTCAGTCCCCAGTTCATGGGAATTTGGGGAAAAATTATGTTGCTCCTCAGAGGATCCCCAAAGAAGGAGGAGCGTTACTCTCTCAGTCACCATTGGATGCAATTTGTTATCCCGACCGATGGAATATGCTAACTATCTGAAGCCGTTGGCTTCAGAAAAATACTGAAAAAAGATACAGGCTCTCTCGGTAGAGTGCTTGTTTAACAACGCCATGCAAAACGCCGCAGCGGTACATTATTCACTTCTTTTGTTATTTCTTATTTTTTTTATTGAAAATATCCTGAATTTTCCTTTCTTGTTTTGTAGACCAATTTTCTTGCTTCCGAGGGCCTCCAGAGGTTGATTCGGGAAAAAGAACAACTTACCTTCGCGCGAGATCAACTTTTGGCCGAGCGGGAGCAAACTGCTGCTCGCCTCTCAAAATTGGAAGCCAAAGCTACGGGGGGAGTTGTGTTGGAGACTTGTTTGCAGGAAAGCGAGCAAGAAATGGAAATCATTCGCCAAGAGATTGGCGAGTTCAATTTGATGAGGCCAAGGCCAGATGGACTGAAGTCCATAGTGTCGTTCTTGCTGCAATCGATCACGAGGTTGCCTCCGCTGAGAGATTGACCAACCTAGAGGCAGCCTTGAAACTGAAGAGCTTGATGTTGCGGGGATGAAATATGCCCAGTTGGAGGAGAAGTAAAAGAAGACCATTGAGCATAATAGAATTTTCAGCTCTACTATCCGTGAACTCGACGTTAGCCTCAAATCCATTAGATGCACCCGGGAAAACCTTTCTTTTGAGGTTATCCAACTCAAAGAAGGACTTAAGCGACGAGCGGCTTCCCTCGTTGTTGAGAAAACTTATGTTATGTACAGTATAAGGAAAACATCTTGGAAGAGGATAAAGCGGGTATCATTGACTTCGATGTTGAAATCTCTAAGGCCCGTGACCTTGAGTCAGCTGCTAAAAGGGATCTCCCAGCAGGGCCTGATGCTTCTAGTTCTTCTAGTTCCGGTTCTGAAACCTCGGGACATGAAGAGGTACCGGAAGGCGAAGATGTTGAAGGCCAAACTGATGAGGTCCAAGATGTTGAGCCATCGGAGAATCTACCCACTTCTCCTAGGGGCGTGGATACTTCTCTTCCTCCGGGTTCCGAGATGCAACAGTTTATATTTTCCTTTATTTTTCCAAATTTTGTATCTGTGACACTCCGGCATGTTTATTGTGAATAAATACATATTTTGCTCAAGTATTGCGTGATTCGTTTTTTCCGTTTTAATATTTATGCAAGTTTTAATTTTTGCATTATTTTCTGCTTAAGTGTTTCGTGCAAGTTTTACTGTTTGCGTCTTATTATGTAAGGCCGTAGGTGTATTTTTCCCACGAAAGTATTTGGATTTCGGGCACAAGTTCTTCTGAAATCAATCCTTTATTGTGAGTGTTTTTAAAAGAGAGGGCCCTCTTATGTTTACGGCGCTCTTGAAGAGGACATCTCATGTTCATTACGGCACTAGCATTTGAAGTACTTGCTTAACTTTCAAATGATAAAATCAATTCATCGGTCAGACAAGAAATAAGATGGAAATTAGAAGGACTTTACTTTATTCCTTCCTTTTTCAAAAGGTACATAAGGATTCATTATGCTAAAAATAAATTAACATTTCTTTCGGCTAACTTTCACAACTTGTTTTTACGGGGCTGGCCGCGCAATCCTCGGTCCCGATGATACAACTATGTTCTCGGTTTTTGTGCTCCGGTCAACGTGGAAGTCATTGTTGTCGTATCCTCGTATCATTCCTTCCCTAGTTTTTGATTGCGAAGAATGCGAATTGGAACACTGGAAGTTTTGCACCTTTGAGGACCCCACTAATAAATTTCTAGAAAATCTTCAACTCAGTAACAAACTTCTCTTCCCCTTAGGTGCTATCGAGCAAAAGATATCAAACAATCATATAGTGGTTTGCACCTGTGAACGGTCGGGTAACCTTTGCTTGATAGCAAACTCACTTTATCGGTGGAAATTTGGCTATCGAGCCAAAGATTATCTACCGGCTCTGAAATGGTTCTTCGCTTGTGTGCCTTGCTATTAAAGGTCTTATTGCTGATGTCGAAACTTTCTTCGTAGTATGATTTTAGTTGCTGCCTCGCTAAAAACCTTGCAATAAAAATCCAATTGGGACAAAGACTGGATGAAGGGGAAAATAGTGCATCAAATACTTTCAGTACATGTGATGTTTATTAGCAATAATATCTCTTAATGTGTGCCACATTCCAGTTGCTAGGCAACTTTTCTCCATCCTGATTCTCCAACTTATATGAACCTTTCCCGGTGACAGTTGAAACGCGGTATGGGCTTTCCCAGGTTGGACCCAGCTTCCCTGCGTTGAGTTCCTAGGTGTTTTGAGTGACTTTCCTTAGAACCAAGTCTCCCACTTTGAAATAACGGAGATTGGCTCTTTGATAATAATATCTTTTCATTCTCTGCTTCTGGGATGCCATTCTTATATGTGACAAGTCCCTACGCTCATCGAGTAGCTTCAAGTTGACTACCATCGCTTCGTTGTTTGTCTCTTCACTTGACTGGAAATATCTCAATGTAGGCCCTCCTACTTTTACCGGGATTAAGGCTTCTTCTCCGTAAACGAGGGAAAAAGGATTTTCTCGTGTGCTTGATTTGGTCGTTGTTCGGTACACCCATAGCACTCTAGGCAGTTCCTCAGGTCATTTACCTTTAGCCGCTTCCAATCTCTTCTTGAGATTTTGCATAATCACTTTGTTTGTTGACTTCACTTGACCATTTGTGCTCGTATGATAGGGTGAAGATGTGATTCTCTTGATTTTCAAACCGTTAAGGAGCTTTGTGATCTTTCCGCCTATAAATTGTGGCATGTTATCGCATGCTATCTCTTTTGGTATTCCAAATATACAAATTATGTTCTCCCACAAGAAATCCACCACTTCACGTTCGCCGATCTTCTAATAAGGACCTGCTTCAACCCACTTAGAAAAATAGTCACTCAAAATTAAGAGAAACCTTACTTTACCAGGGGCCGGCAGCAGTGGTCCGACGATATCCATCCCCCACTTCAAGAATAGCCATAGAGATAAAACTTAATGTAATGGTTCTGCTGGTTTATGTACCAGTGGTACGTAGCATTGGCACTTATCGCAATTTTTCACGAAAGCTTTGGCCTCTTGTTCCATTGTGGCCAATAATATCCTGCCCTTACTAGTTTTAGCACTAAAGAATTTGCGCCCGAATGATTTACACACATCTTTTCGTGGACTTATCGCATGACATAATTATTTTCGGACACTCCCAAGCATCGGACTAGCGGGCCCTGAAAAGATTTCCTATACAATTGGCCTCCATTAAAGCTATATCGTGTTGCTTTGGCGCGCAGCGCCCAAGACGCTTTGGAGTCTTCGGGCAACTTCTCGTGCTCGAGATAATCGATGATCTAATTCCTCCAGTCCCAGACCAGATTAGTTATATTTACCTCATAATAGCTATCTACGTCCAGAACCGAGTGCATGAGTTGTACTACCGTTCGGGAATTCGATCCCTTCATTTTCGTTGATGAACCGAGGTTAGCTATTGCATCTGCTTTTGCATTTTCTTCCCTCGGGATATGAGAAATCGACCACTCCCGGAATTGAGCAAGAAGAGCCTGGACCTTCACTACATATTGTTACATGCGCTCTTCTTCGATTTCGAAGGTCCCGTAGGCCTGATTTACCACCAGCTGGGAGTCGCATTTGATTTCTATGTCCTCGGAATCTAGTCCCCTGACCAGTTCGAGTCCTGCAATCAGAGCCTCGTACTCTGCTTCATTGTTAGTCAAATGGACCGTTCTTATGTCTTGTCTTAGGGTTTCGCCCGAAGGCGTGGTTAATACTATGCCAAGCCCGGAGCCCTTTATGTTGGAAACTGATCCACGTCTAATCCGCACTCAATAGTGAGTGGAAACGGTCATTGGAAGAATAGTACCTAATAAGAGTCGGGGTCGATTTCCACAGGGATTTACTATGGCTGAGTACACACTTGACGAAAGCGAATGGAATAACTAAATTTCACTTCCAACAAAAGGTTTTGATTTCTAATTCTAATTTTATTGTAGCAATTATAAGCTAAGAAAAGAAACTAGAAGCAAATGATTGTTTTTGGTGTTATTCCAAATAGTTAAAAAGCCTAGGGATGTGACTGCAACCTAGGTGTTCGCCTAATGAGTTAAATACGTTAACACTTGTTTTGTTGATTGGGGTGTATCATAGCTCTCAACTATACGTTACCCACTCAATATCTCTCGGTCAAAGAGTGAATTTGCCCAATTTGGCTTTCTCAAGCCCAAATAGGTATAAGTAAATAGTTGATATGAGCTCAAGTCGGGTTCTCGCTATCTATAATTTGAAACTTTTAATTAGGCTAATCAAGCCCTTAATTAGCCCAATTCCTATTTAGCCAAGTTATCCTAGACTAGGTACCTCTTTCTCAAGTAGAGACTAAGTCAAAAAGGCATGAATCAATGTTTGCAACCATTAATTCTAAAATTTAAGTATAAACTAAGCTAAATAATCAACACTCAATCATAAACAAGCATTAAATTAAATACCCATAAGTTTTACACACTAGGGTTGGGTCACAACCCTAGTAAGAATCTAGCTACTCAAAATGAGAAATGAAGAAAACAAAGAAGAAATGCAAATTAAACTCATAATCTAAGATACAAAATGATAAAATATGATGTTTGAGACCTAAAATAATCACAAACTTCCCAAAAGGGAAAAATATAACGGTTACAACCGCTCAAACTTTGAAACTTGACCTAAAATGTGAATCTCGTCTATTTATAGTGGCCCAAAATTCCCTGACAAAAACGCCCCCCGGGAGGTTCTGCGGCCGCACAATTCCATATGCGGTCCGCAGATTGCTACAGCTGGCAGGGTCTTGGATTCTGCAATTTTCTCACTTTTATTAGTTTCGGGAAATATAAATTAATACGTTCGGACTAAAACAAAAGCAAACTGGTGTTAATAAGTAGCCAAAATCCACACTTATCAGAAGCTCCATCCATAAGTAAGGTCCAAACTCCCGATGTCGATTTTGACACCATCACTTCTTATTTGGGTTCTAAAGGTAGCAACCCCGGCATGAAATTGGCCACAAAGTCGCCCAAAACTTTTGACTTAATCGCAGTCCTCGCTTTATACACTATGTCGAATTCACTCATTTCGACGGCCCATTGGGCCAATCAACCCGAAAGTTCGGGTTTGTGAAGGATATTCCGCAGGGAAAAAGTGGTCACCACAGCTATCGGGTGACATTGGATATAAGGCTCAGTTTCTAAGCAGCGACTACAAGATCTAAGTCCAGTTGCTCCAAATGCGGGTTGTGAGTTTTTGTTCCCGTTAAAATTCTACTAACGTAATAAATGGGAGACTGCATATCTTCGTCTTCACGGACTAAAACGACGCTTACCACTACCTCCCATACTCCTAGGTAAACTAACAGTGTTTCACCTTTCTTCGGTTTTAATAGTAACAGAGGGCTTGACAAGTGCCTTTTCAGATCTGTCAAAGCCAGGTGGCATTTAGGGGTCCATTTGAAGTTGTTTTTCTTTTTTAGCAGCGCGAAGGAACGGTGGCATTTCTCTGATGACTAGGAAATAAACCTGCTCAAAGCGGCCAATTTCCATGTGAGCCTTTAAACTTCTTTCCCACTTGATAGCTGGTCCGCGATGTCTTCGATGGCTTTGATCTTATCGGGGTTTACCTTAATTCCCCTTTGGGATACCAGAAATCCTAGGGACTTGCCAGAGCTGACCCTAAACGCGCACTTCTCAAGGTTAAGCTTCATGTTATGCTCCATTAGGATGCCGAAAGTTTCTTGTAATTCTTAAGATAATAACATGCATTCAAAGACTTAACGAGCATATCATATATATAAACGTCCATAATCTTCCCTATCTATTTTTCAAACATCTTGTTTACGATCCGTTGATAAGTGGCTCCGGCGTTCTTTAGCCCGAAGGACATCACATTATCGCAATATGTGCTAAAATTCGTTATGAGAGAAGTCTTTTCCTGATCCTCCGGGTTCATATTAATTTGGTTGTACCCGGAATAAGAGTCGAGGAAACTAATTAACTCGTGCTCGGCCGTTGCATATCATTTGATCGATGTTAGGAAGTGGGAATGAGTTTTTTGGGCACGCCTTATTCAATTCCTTATAATCTACACACATGCAAAATTTGTTGTTCTTCTTAGGAGCTACTACTATATTAGCTAGCCAGTATGGATACTTTACCTCTCGGATTGAACAGATATCAAGTAAGTGAGTTACCTATTCTTTGACGAGTTTATTCCTGGCCTCCGCTATAGGGCGTTTCTTTTATCTTACCGGAGAGATGTTGGGATTCAAGCTTAGCCTGTGTACGGACACTTCCGTTGGGATACCTGTCATATCTGCATGCGACCATGCAAAATAATCGGCATTATATTTAAAAAATTCAATAAAGCCAGACCTGAGCTGTGGGTGCAGTCATGTCCCCAAGTGAAATTTCCTCTCCAAGAACTTTTCAAACAATGCAACTTGATCGAGATATTCCGGTGTGGATTTTGTTGCATCCGTCTCTTCTGGTACCTGGAAATATCTTGGCACCTGATAAGATTACGACGCCTCTCCCCCTACTAACTTCACTTAATTCAAAAGCAGGCGCCGGTTTGTGTAATTGTTATGCCGCATGCTAATTCCTTTTTCTACTGGAGACCAAAATTGCATTCATCTCACTTGTCTCCAGCTGGTCGCCTTTTATCTGTTTGATTCCTTCGGGTGTTGGGAATTTCAGCAACTGATGATACGGTGATGGTACGACTCTCATCTCGTGCAACCACGATCTTCCTAGAATAATGTTATAACCCATATAACCGTCCAGCACTTCAAAAAGAGTCGTATTTATCACCCCTTCAGCATTCGTGGGCCTCTCCTCGGGTTTTCACGCTTCTGAGTTGAATCCGGCGAGGAATTTTGTGGTCGGAGTGATGCTTCCTGTGAGTTTGGCTTGTTCCAACACCCTCTATCGTATGATATCGGCTGAACTTCCTAAATCCACCAAAACACGTTTGATTTTAAAATCTAGTACATTTAAAAATTACCCATGTGTCGTTTTCCGGTAGCAACAGTCTGTTTGCGTCCTCATCCGTGAAAGTGATGTCGTCTTTAGCGACTTCCCAAAGTCTTTTGCTATGGGTTATTGATACCTTCATTTTTTTTCTACCGAGAAGGTGACCCCGTTTATATCGTTCCCCCGAAGATCATGTTGATCGTCTGGCGCGGGGGGTCTTCTCTTATTTTCGAGTTCTCCGCATTATCACGGTTGCGACCGTAGTTGTTCTTGGCGCGGTCACTTAAGAATTCTCTGAGATGTCCATTTTTCAGCAGTGTCGCCACCTCTTCCCGCAGATGTCGGTAATCTCCGATCCGGTTTTCGAGTTCACCGTGTTTTCACGGTTGCGACCGTAATTGTTCTTGGCCTGGTCACTTAAGAATTCTCTTAGATGGTCATTTTTCAGCAATATCGCCACTATTTCCCGCAGATGTCGGCAGTCCCCATGTCTGGTGGCCATTCATCCTGTGGTAATCGCACCACAAAATGGAATCTCTTTGGCTGGGATCGGACTCATCGGCTTTGGGAACCGTGCTTCTTTAATGTTCCTCATAGCCGATACCAACTCTACTACACTGACGTTGAACTTTTATTTTGATAGCCGATACCAACTTATTTATTGCATCTTTATGAGCGTCATTCTTTCTGGTGACAAATGGAACATTTGTCTTTTGTTTTAACTATCCTCTGTCTTCGGCTCCACGTGTCACTCTCTTATGCAACTACCTAGCATAGCATCTTTTACCCTATACACCCTCTGTTTCAATTTGTTTGAACTTTTTCAAAGTATGAAGATCAACTTAACAAATTTTGGTGTACGCAGATTTTTTAATTTTTTGAAATAAAATTTACATATTTAGAAACAAAAACTCTTTCACTTGCCTCTAAGTGTGTGTGTTTCTCTCTCTCTACGCGCACAAGAAGCAAACTGGGCCTAGCTTAGTAGCCTTTATATTTTTTCTAAGCCTTTTAATATGTTTGTACTAGTTAAGGAAAAATGACACTGTATAGCCACTCTTAAAATAATAGTTAAAAAATATATATTTTTGTATATATATACATTATGTATGTTATATACAATATATATATATATATATATATATATATATATATATATATATATATATATATATATATATATATATATATATAAATTTTATATACTTTTTCGGTTATCGAATGTAAATAGTTTCTGGCGCGAGCTAAAAGTGATAATACCCCATAAGTAGTGCAAGCCTTGCTGCGATGATCCACCAAATTCAGCCCTTTGTCGCTTAGATTCATAATTTGTTTTTATGAAAAAATCCTCTGGTGGGTGCGGTGTATCGACAACACAGGTTCAACGCACCCAAATACTACTCAATCATCATACTATATTATAAGCACGAAAATCAAAAGTTGAATGTGAAAGACCAAAATGACCTTATAATATTATCGGACTTTTATACCCTTAAAAGTTGTATTAATAATACTTCAATATTAACAACAAAAGTTAGTTTTGTAACAATAAATTTGATTTGGGATTATCAAATAATTTAGTAAGGTACATGTATCCGAATTCTTCTCTTTACAAAGTTAAGCTCTTTAACTTCCGTTATAATAATTTTTAAGAGTTAACATTTATAGTTCGATATTTTATCTTCTCCTTTTATTTTTTTAGCTTAAATATTCAAATTGTTATGATATCTAAGTGCAATCTTTTTTCTTACAAATACAGTCATGATTCAAAGCGTTTTACACAAGACGATATGGGATAGACGTGCAACGCGCGTGCCCAAGAACTAGTTTACACATATTACTTATCAGTGCTAAAAAATTCTTTGTGTATCTCTCTCTTTGTGTGAATAATTCTGGATAGAGAAATAAAATATGTATAGTATCTGGCTTGAAATTCTAAATCCATTCTCCTCAATATCAAGATCATTATTGCCCCTGATCAAGTAGAAGAAACTTGCTCCTGTAGCCTTCCCATGTAAGAACCCTTCTCATTTTGAAGGTTTCCACCCTGTATCCAGTAATATTAATTACATGTGCTGATGCTGTCAAGCTAGAGCTTTTAGCACAAGTTGTCCTTGATAGCCAGAAACCATAATCTTCGATTGGCCCCAGGCCGGAGCTAGTGTGTTGGTTACGCTGAATCTAGTAAGTATGATTTAAAATTTGTATTTGTCTTAAGAAATTTATTGAATAGCGTAAGAATTATTAATTTAGTAAACTGTGGCTCTGCCTCTGCCTCTGGCTTCTTGAACTCATCTAGGGGTGGCAAAATGATTAAAAGAAGACAGTTAACTACCCATATTACTCATTAAAAAATGAGTTGGATAATGAACATTTTAAAAACGAGCCGAATATGGATAAGAATCATATTATCCATTTAGAAAATGGATAACCAATGAGTAATCAATGGGTCTAACTTTTACATTTGTAAAGCCTCAAATTGGAAATCCTTCAAGTTAGGAAGACTAAAAATTCTCCCAAAAGTGATCATATGCAAGAAGTGATGGCCCATATTATCTGCCGGTTAATCTGTTTTTATCCGTATTAAATATGGGTCGGATCGAATATTTTATCCGTTTTTATTACCTGTTTTTTACCCGAAACATATCTGACCCCACCCCGCCCCGACAGTTTACCACTCCTAAACTCATCCATCACCCTTGGCACACTACAAATCAATTTGAATTTGCTGAAAAGCCTCTAGCTTCTCATTCTTTGAAGTACTGGCTAAAAAAGGTTTTTAACCCCTCTTTTTCTTGGATATGTCAGTCAGGATCAATGGACTCTTCAGATTTTACAAATAAACAGTTACCTTGCTCAATTTCCCTCTTTGAACTAGACTATACCTTTGTGAGTTCCTCTTCATGGATTTTAATTTCATCTTCCCATATTTGTGATATCCCATTTTACAACTTATTCTCTTTTTTCATACTACTAAGAAACCATAAACACACGTAGTCCAGCTCCATTTACATGAACTGGGAGTTCTCATACCAGGCAATCAATAATATTGCATTGCAACAACGTGTACAAGTTACTCTCTTTTGAGGACTGCAGCGCAACAATGCTTTGTTAGAATGTGACTTTGTTGGTCCAAGCGAAGGTTTGTTTTGAAGATTGACAAAGGAAACTCAGGCATGAACCAGGGTCAACCCTTGTGTACATAGACATGGGCAGATTAAGGGTGTTTATCGGGCGGGCTGGGACGGGCTGGACATAAAAAGTGTCCGCCCGTTCGGTTTCGGAGCGGGCTAGTCGCGGGCTGGGGTTAACGGTTGGTGGCGGACTGGGATTTTTCGGGTTCTATAATGCCCGTACGGGTTCGGGCTTAACGGGGTCGGGTGGGTCGGGCTTAATATTATTATTTTTTAAAATGAAGTTATATTTTTCTATAGCGTACAGATTTTCTTTTTAAAAAAAAAAAAAGTTAATCGGGTTAACGGGCTAAACCGGGCTATAGCCCGTTAAGAACCCGTTAAGTACTTAACGGGTTGTAGCGGGTTCGGGTACCCGTTAAAAAAAAACTTTACGTTAATAGCCCGCCCCCCGCCCAACCCGTCCCAACACGCCCTAGTCGCTACAGTAACGGGTTGGACCGGGCTGACCCGGGTTGAACCGGGTTGTTAGCGGGTTAGCGCGGCCCGATTAACACCTATAGGGCAGATTCGAGCACGTGGGATGCACGTGAAGGAGATAAGCTGAACTTGGTGTAATTGATATCTCCTGATCGAAAAAGTTGCATAATTGATAAGGAGAAGGTGGAGCTAGAAGTTAAGATCAACTAGAACGTAGCATTACAACTCTAATTATTTATTTATCTACTAACTTTATATATTGCAGGATATTCTCATTCTACAGGCATGCACAAACGCAGAAGTTAACGTGAGTTGAGAGCAAAATAGCAAGGCATTTTGCAAGCAATTTGTGTGTGATTTAAGTGTGCAAATGCCAGATAGAAGAACCAGTTCCAAGTGTGTGTTTTCATATTAGAGGTTGGTTGCCACAATGGGATTAAAGTTAATCCAAGGTTTACAAAAGTATTTTGTAAATATAATTTTTGGCTCAATGATTTTGTGAAAAGTTTTGGAAAAGCCTACTAAAAAGTATGTCGTGATTTTTTCACCTTTTGAGCCAAATATTATCCACGTAAAATACTTGTGTTCTTACTTTCCGCATTTACTAATTCAACAATAGTAGGTTAAAAACACTTAGAAGAACCAAATCCTTTCATAATCAGTTTAAGCGAAAAATTGAACACCACATAAATCTAGAGGGGTGATAAAACATCAAACTTCTCATGATATTACAACCCCTATATGTTCGCAGTTCAACCATAGAACTCAAACTCAACCACTAGTAAACATTTAGAAGATATGAACCTAAGGTAACACAGCCACACATGCATAATATATGAGCTTCATATCAGTACACATGACTATTACAAAAAGATGGTTTTCTCTTTATTATCATCAAAGGAACACCAACACCTTGCAAATGTTAGCAAACTAGTTACTCAATTTTAGAACTGTACAGCAAAATTTTGTTCGATTAAAGAGCAGCTGAATTCTCTGATCCAAAAACTTATCAAGAATCAGCTATCCCTTGGCAGTAAGGAAAGGGACAACCACAGTGCCTCAAATGTCAAAAGGGGAAAAAACAAAAAACACAAAGAAGAGTATCTTCTAAAGTTGTCCTATTTTTTTTTCCTTTTCCTAGAATCAAAAAAGACCTAGTTGAACTAACATGTTAAAACATTCAAAAACTTCGGCTATTGCAGAAATCCAGCAATCAACCAACAGTACTAAATCCATCTGATAAAAAAAAGCAGCAGTACATCATCTTGTTAGCCTGCGTGCAAGGGCTCAGTAGAACTCTAGAACACACCACAGTCATTACCGAACTACCAAAAATTTATTGGAAATCAAGGAAACTCAGGTCATCCAAGCTGAAGTTGAAGTCTTCCTGCCGTCCTGGCTTTAAAAAATCAAAATTATAATCATCCACAATAGGTGCTAGCTGCTGCATTTGCTGCAAATCTTTATCATCTGTATTTTGCAACTGAGATGACGGATTAGAGAACTGGTTGTTGTCATAGGCAGCACTCTGCAGTCGATGCGAAGAATCACATGCATACTGATCTTGATTGACAGGAACAGAATCAGAAAATTGGTTAGGAGCCGAGGTATCCAGTGGAGTCGAATCTAACACGCCTAATAGCTCATCCACATCAAACATCTCATCATCCCAACAGAAGTTGTCTACATTATCTTGGCCACTCGCCATTGTACCATAATCAAAGGCAACAGGCTCTGCTTTAATTTCAACAATCCCTCTTTCATCCAACACGCCCTTAGCCTCTTCTTTCGCTTCCTCTTTCATTGAGCTCGACGGTGTTCCAGCTTCGTAAAAATCACTCCTCGCACCATCACTTCTCGATTCACTTTCGAGATCTTCAAATTTAATCTTAGGAATGTTGGTCTCCGTGAGACTTGAGGCTGTCGTAGAATCAGTCTGAGACATTGTAGGCAACGAGGAATCATCCTTACAAGACTCATTCGACGAAGGATAATTTGGAAGATTAAGCCTAGCACAAGGACCATACATTGCTCTAGCAGCTTCATCATAAGCAAGAGCACCTTCAATTGCAGTATCAAAAGTACCTAACCAAAGCCTTCTCCCTCTATGCGGTTCCCGAATCTCAGCAACCCATTTACCCCATGTCCTTTGCCTAACACCTCTGTATTTACATCGCCCATTTTCGGGTCCTCCTTTACCTCTCATACATCCTTTCTTTGATCCTTTAGCAGGAACTTTACGCACCGGCTTTTTCCCATCATCACTAGACTCTAGTTTCTCATTGACCTCTTTCCATTTTGCTAGTGTCTCTGCTACATTTTTTGGTGCATCTTTTCTACTCCTTGATTTCCTCTTTCTTGTATAATCCAATGGTAAAGACATCATATTTGAAGCTTGATCAAGTATAGCCATAACTCTGTTGCTGTAAATAAAAAAGAATATAATTGTCAGATATGTATAATATATATAGACAAGTAAAAATAACCTGCCTTTAATATAAAAACTACTTCCTTCTTCAGCAAGAAACCCAAAAATAAAAATAACACCTTTTCTTCGCGACCAAGAAAACCAGTTGCACTCGGCCAAAAACAAAAATTTCACAGTATTACAGATTCAACATGAAAAATCAAACAACAGTCCAAAAATTAAACCAATTTATTTAGCCCTATTCACCAATATTATATTTCTATCACTTCTATCAAGTGTCAGCTCTCAGAAAATATCCACGAACGCTCAAAATTTTAGCAAAAATTCAAAAAATTTATACGAATCCAAAAGTTTTAACTCAGCCCAAAAATTCATCTAAATATGTAATATTAAAAAAAAAAACACGTAAACTCAAAACTCAATTACTAGCATTTTAAATCGTTGTAGTCCTAAATTCCTTCAAATTCTAAATCTAGCCTCTAACACGAACAACATATTAACCAAAGATGACAAATTGTGATTTGATACAGCTATATATAAAGGATAATAATCAACCTACCTTGAAATATTATCAGAAAACTGCACCAAATTCACCTTCTTCTGAAGAATCTCAACAGTCGATAAATGCGTTCGCTTCAACAAAACCTTCGGTTTTTCACTACTCTTCTGCTTTTTATGGAAATTAAACAGAATTGGGAAATAGATCAGAATAGTTTGGTTTGATTTAATACTATTTTTGAGAGTGATTTTTTCTTGGACAAGTTTCTTACACGAAGAGAATCAGAAAACCATTGGAGAGGGGATTCTAAAGGAGTATTTATAGACTTCACCAGATATTTATAAATTGAGTTTTTAAATAATAATTTTAAAATTAAAAATATCTAGTTGTTTGTAAATGTGGTGACGTGGCAAGTTTTTGATTAAGTTGTGGCTCTTTGACTACCGCGGGATATGACATGTGTCAGTAGAAAGTTCACGAACTTCTCGTTTTCCCCTTTTCTTTGTGCTGAAGAAATCCTGTTTTGTTTTATATAATTGACCTTAATGTTGAAATATATTTCAATTATGCCATTGGTTTCGAGAGGAGCCAACCATTACAAGTTGACACAAGTTAGTGGCTAATTAAATTGACATGTTTATGGCTTGTTTGTCACAGATTTAATATTATTAGTTGTGCAAAATTAAAAGACGAGATAAATTTTTTATTGTTAAAATATCATTATAAAGTATCTGAAGAACTTTGACGTAATTAGTGTCATATGGCTAAAAAGTTACGGGTTCAAGGTTAAGGGTGGCAAGTGAGACGGTCAGGGACCGGGACAGCCTGGGTCTGCGGACTAGGTCGGCTAAGGCCTCATTTGTTTGCATTTAATGGAGGTTTTTGAATCTTAATCATTCAGATCTCAAACATTAAGTGCGTTTGTTTTTAAAGTCTGAATCTTAATTATTCAGATCTTAATCATTAAGTGTGTTTGTTTTTTTTACTTCACAATCACTTAATGGGTCTGAATAGGTCTGTATGATTAAGATCTATAACAGAGACTTAATTTCATCAAGATGCTATCACCTATTCATTATTAATTGTCGTCACCTCCTACCATTATCAACTACCACCACCACCCACTACCACCACCGCCTCCACCACCATCACGCCACCACCATTCTCACCCACAATCAATACTCATCCACCTCAACTACCACAACTGACCACCCCAATCACCATCAACAACCACAACCGACATTGTTCGTTATTATAAGCTACCACCACCCACCCACCACATTTCTCAGCCACAATTACTACCACCACCCACCCACCACCTTTCTCAGTCACAACCACTACCATCACCCACCATTATTAACTATCACCACGCACCACCACCATCATCAATCATAATCACCACCACTACCAATCATTACTAGCTACTAGCATGAACCACCATCATCAACCAAAACTACCACCAACCCCCGCCTCTATCATCCGTTAGCCATCACCACCAACAACTAACATATTTTAAAAAATTATATATTTTATTGATAAAATATTAGATTAGTTAGATTTTATTTGAATTTTATGTTTATTAATTTTCAAATAAAGATAAATCTTATACATTCAGATGTTAAAAATCAAACAGTCTTAATTATTTCTATTCAGATCTTAATACACATCTTAATATATTCAGATGTGTATTCAGGTTTAGATGTCTTAATCTAATACACATCTTGATATTCAGATGTGTATTCAGATTCAGACGTCTTAATCTTAAAAAAAAAACAAATGAGGCCTAAGTGGACAGAGACCGGTAGAACCGTTAGAGGTGAGCTTGGGCCGGTTCTTGACTGGAAACCGTTAGGACCGAGACCGTTTGGACCCGATCCTTTGGCGGACCAAACGGGCCCAATGGTAATTCTTTTTGTTTTAAAACTAGCCGTTTGTCTATTTAAAAAATGGATTTTTTCCTTCCTATACCATATAGGAAACCTTATCACCAAAAATGTTCATGGTTTGAAATTTACCCACCCTGTTAATAGATTTTCTACAAAAAAAAATACCATTCATTAAATACCGAATAATTGGAGTTGAATCCTTCCTATTTAGGCGAGCTACAATTATGGAAGTAAATATTCTAATTGATATTTTGAAACGGAAATCACGTATTAAACGTTATCATCACTTTCAAATCAAATTTTAGCGACTCTATTATGGCGAAACTCTGTGCTTCGACATTTTTTCTTAATCCACAAATCAAAAAACGACAAAAGCTTCAACAATTCTTCTGCAACAAAACGCAATCATGTCCAAATTCCTAATTATGCTACAATTGAATGGGAATTGGGATAGCTATGGCAGATTTAGGGATTTTCAGGTGGATGGAATTGTACTCGATGAGGATGCCAGTTACAG
>ML281151.1:27962-47157 GCA_005239495.1 Nicotiana undulata | reverse complement strand
GTCACTTTAATTGGAAAAACTCCCATATCCCCCTCCTTGGCGGGAAAAAGGAGGTGTGACAGAGCTATTTAACCTTATGTTTAATCAGCAACCTGGAGTTCACTGGACCAATCCCTCGTGCTCCTTATGGCCCTAGTTTTATTATCTCTTATTTCTAGGCCCTGATAAAAAAACATGCAGTGGGAGATTTCTAAGCATAACGGGCGCATACATTTGTATAAGTAGCCATACAAGCAAGCTAGCAAACATGACTATGAAATAGTAATAAACCTAAGCATAATAGCCTCCTAGAAGTGGCATCAACCACCAGAGAGCCACTGAACTCGCTTTCAAGAAGAGTCTTTCCTGCTTCCAATTCATAGACTTAAAAAAGGGGATTTGCCACATCGTTGAGTGATCTTTAAAAAGGAAGTCGGCCTTCACTGAAAGCAAGTTGTTATATTTCTCATTTAATATTGGAATCAAAATAGTGCTTGGGCCAGAAAGGAAATTACCTCAGGGCTCGAGCCAAGTACTCCACTAGACATTCCCACATCAATCCGCCATATGCTACAGTTGTATTTGCTACAGTGAAACTAAAATCAATCATCTATGTGACCTAAAGAGATGCTGATCTGTAAAGAAAGTTCTTTCTTTGAGCTAATTGCAATTCCTAGTTAATTGTAGTTCTAAGTATCAAATTTTTTACAGTTACGTCCGTACTTGGAATTTTATCTCTTATTCTTTAGCTCAAATCTACTTAGCAATTGTGGAAGAACTGAAGCAAGAACGACATGCTATAAGTTACACGGATAAAATGTCGTTTTCTTGAAAAAAAGAGCTGTTACAATTTTGGCGGTAACTTCAAGCCTAATCTTTGGGCTCGCCAGCTTACACCTCGATAAGTCTTGAAGTAGGGGGCATTTGTGGGCATATAAAATTTATTGGATTCAAATTCAATAAATAACTTGGATTATATTATAAATATACTAGTCCAAATAAATATTATCGGCTAATATTTGAATTAAGTCTAATGTATATGGATTCAATAAATAAGTCTTAATCCATTGGGCTAACCCATTTAATTGGGCTAAAGTGATTAGCCCATTTCATTAAGCCCAAAATGTCATTTTCCTAGAGGCCCATTTTGGTGCCACGTGTCAAATGGCGTGGCACGCCAAGTCAAACAGAAGAGCCAGTAGGATCATGCCACGTGTCAAAATGACAAGGCATGCCAAGTCACATTAAAAGGCCAATGAAATCGCTCCACGTGTGCAAGTGACATGTGCTGGCCAATCAAATACGGCCATGTCACACTTCAATTTGGTTGGTCAGAAAGAGTTTGTTCTTATCATAACTCTTCCCTCTCACAACTATAAATAGGGGTCTTCATAACCCAGAAAAGACACCTGAAGTTATAACAAGAAGCAAGAGAGAGCTCATGGATCAAACGCCGCAAATTTCTCTACAAGTTTCAAGCTTCAAGCAATCAAGTTCAAGTTCAAGAAATCAAATTCAAGCTCAAGAACGAAGAACAAGTCAAGATTCAAGGAGTACGAGTTCAAATAAAAGTTCGTGCTAGTTGAATTCAAGATCATCGTTCGTGACAACAAATATAGATTCAAGATCAAGCTCAAAGGACCTTTAATTTATTTACTATTGGAAAGAAGAATCAGAGGATTCATAGAGATTGTAACACTCAAATATTCGAAATAAAATACTACAATTGTTGCAATATTTTCGATCTTGATTTTATTTTCTCGATGCAAATTTTATTGTCTACAGGCATATTATCGGATTTGCATTTGGATAGGTCTAGAAGGTTTCAACATTATTTGGTAGAAGTTGGAAATTTGAAGGTTTGGATGGTTATAAGTTTAACCAAGATTTGATTTTGATGATGTTGTATTCGGATTGTTGTTTCAGGAATTGAAATAAGTTTGTTATGTCATTTGGAATTGAAATAGGATTGTTGATTTGATATGGTTCGACACGAGTTTTGGAAGTTGAAATTTCAAAAGTTCATTAAGTTTGACTGTGCGATTCATGGTTTTGATATTGTTATGCGTGATTTGAGGCCTCAAGTAGGTTCGTGTTGTATTTTGAGACTTCTTGGTATGTTCGGTTGGGGTCCGGAGGGGCTCGGGCGTGTTTCAGATTGATTTCGAATTATTTTTCTCCATGATTATGTTGCTAGTTTTCTGCTGTTATCTGATGCCTCTAGTGTTCTTCGCGATCGCGAAGGTCCAGCCGCGATCGCGGAGTGTCTTTCAGTCTGCTGGTGGATTTACTCTTCGCGGACGCGATATATGAAACGTGTTCGCGTAAGGTTGAGTTGATTGTTATTCATGTTCGTTTCTAGGGTCATGCAATCGCGTAGGAGAGCTGGGAGCTAGAGGAATTGTCTCCGTGTTCGCGAGGTCATTGCCGCATTCGCGAAGGTCTGGGTTTGTTGTGCATCACATTCAAAAGGTCTGTGTCGTGAACACGAAGGTTAATTATGTGGTGGTGAAGTTTGTGCTTTACAAATGCAAGGCTTCTTCCGTGTTCGCGAAGAGTACCCTTGGAGCAGTGTATAAAGTACTCTATTTGGAATGTTTTGGCATTTTATCACTTTTTGAGTTGGGGAGCTCGAACTTGAGCAATTTTGGAGAGGATTTTAACCACATGGATTTGGGTAAGTACTTTCTACTCGGATTTGATTATATTGCATGATTCTATCTTTGATTTTGACATTTGATGATGATTTTAGAAGAGAAATTAGGGGGTTATTGTCTAAACTAAAGTGAATAATTGAGTTTTGAACATCAAATCAGAGTCAGATTTGAGTAGAATTAGTATGGTTGGACTTTTAATTGAATTGGTTGTTGGAATTTGTGAGATTTGTCGGGTTCTAAGGTGCGGGCCCGGGGTTGAATTTTTGGTTGACTTTGAGCTTTTGATTAAAGATTTGACCTTTTTCGTTTGGGGTTGGTTCCCCTGGTATTATTTGATGATTTTGAGTTACTTTTGGCTAGATTTGAGCCTTTCGAAGGTTGATTCACACGGGATGGCGTTTCTAGAGTACTTTTTGGCTTGTTGGACATTTGATTTGGCTCGCTTGAGGTAAGTATCTTATTTAAGCTTGGTTGAGGAACTAATTACCTGAGTTATTTGTGATAGCTAAGTGTTATGGGTGCACATATTTGTTGGGATTGATCCCATGTGCGAGCACCGGGGTATTTATTCCTACTCGAGGTAGTGGTTAGGGTAGGATATGCCTTGAATTGACTGTTAAGCTTTAGGCTGTAATGTTTCTCATATTTGTAGCCCTGTTGTGAGCTATTTGATCCATGTTTGAGGTTACCTAAAGGCTAATTCCCTAAATGAAATTGATATTTTCTATTTTCGTGATGAAATTACCGATTTGAGCTATGATTGCACACTTTGCACATGCTTACACTTTAGCATGACACTTATACCAATTTAGGAGCATGAAATTCGATATTCATTGATCATATACATATGTTCTTGTATATTTGCTTATGTGTGATATGATTTGGACTATATCCATGTGACCACGCCGGACGAATTGTGTTGTTATGTCGTGACCACGTCAGGCGCATTTTGTTGTTATGCATGTGACTACGCCGATTGGATTGTGTTGTTATGACAGTGACTACGTCGGACAAATTGTGTTATTATGCCCGTGACCACACCGGGTGGCTGTGATTATTGGTGTATGAGTTGCCTGTGCAGCACATGAGTTGTTCGTGCGGTTGATATTATTAGCATGTGAGTTGTCCATGTAGCACATTGAATTGGTTGTGTAGAGTGTGGATATGGATCCATCCCCCTAGGGTCACCCTCTAATATTTCTATCTTGATGGTGTACATGCGGATTGTGAGAAACCTATGAGTTTTCTAGTTGATGTGAGCTCTAGGAGAGCTGGTTACTGGTTCAGTTACTGAGATTCTGATGTGGGCCTGAGAGCCGTGATGTGATTTTTATTTTCGATCAGGTTGCGCGCCATAACGAATTGATGGTTCTTGCAATTCATCTTTACTTCCAATCTCCTTAGTTGCTTACCTGCTTTCTTTGGATAGCTTCCTTATATGCTAAATTGTTGACTGAGCAGAATACATTAAGTAAATTGATATCACCAAGATGTATTTATCCTTAATATCATGATTTGATCGTATTTAATGTGCTATACTTGTTAGAAATTATGAACTTGTACAAGTGATTGGCGAGTATCATTTTTAATTGTTGCTTATATCACCTTGATAAGGTTAGTTACAATACTTATTGAGTATATGGGGTTTGTTATACTCATACTACACTTCTTCACCTTGCGTGTAGATCATGGAGTTGATGTTGTTGAGTGTTGTGGACACTGGAGTTGAGGATGTACCTGCTTCCAGACATAGCTACCACTTGTTCCTAGTAATCTAGACTTGGATTCCGTTTATGTACATTTCAAGCAGATGTTGCATTATTCCCTATTAGTTTTACAAATTTAAGGCTTAGTAGTTCATGACATGTACTACTAGTCCTTGGAAAATTGTATAAAAATTCAGTTATTTCACTTTTTGACTCTTATCATTATCATTTAACGTTGTTTTTTTTATTTGACTTACCTAAAAGGTTGGGTTAGGTGCCATCATGACTAGTTGGATTTTGGGTCGTGAAAGTTGGTATCAGAGCTCTAGGTTCATAGGTTCTACGAGTCATGAGCAAGTGTCTAGTAGAGTCTTGCAGATCGGTATAGTGATGTCCATGCCTATCTTCGAGTGGTTACAGAGCATCTAGGATAAACTTCCCATCTTTCTGTCTTTATCGTGCGACATTGATTCAGCTTGAAGAGTATCTCTTTAAAACCCTTCCACTAATTCGTATGTTATATTGAGCATTTAGTATCAATTGTGCGTCGATGACTTGTGATTCCATAGATGAGGTGCGAGATGCATTTTTTGTGTTTGGTGATGGGCCAGTCTAGGGGAATTGAGGCCAGGTTTGGACCGCAGCTTGGGCTTGGTAGTTTCAATTGTGTAAGCATGTGCTTTTGGACTTATATGTATGGTAGTGTCTCTGGGAGCAAGATTTATGGCTTGGTGAATAGTTGGATGGCTATATGTTGAGTATGATGTGAATGTGGGATGCGTTCAGATGGTTTGGACATGACGAGAAGAGTTTTCTTGGGATGTGGTCAAGACTATTGGGTGCTTGAATTATGTCTTGATGTGTTGTACATTCCTGAGTTGCAAGTGTGTTAATGATCTTCCAGTTGTTCGTTTGTTGAATGATGTATCTTCTTAGTTCTTGTCGATGAGTTCAGACTCAAGAAGATTCAGATATTGCATAGTGATTGTGGCCATGACAAGGTATAGCGAGATGCCAGTTTGAGGCTAAGCAGGTAGGTTATCTCCCGCATGATGTTCTAAGGTTGTGTGATTCTTATGATGAATATGTGGAGAGTTTCTTTCTATCAGTGGATTATATGTGTTGCAATTTGAGCTTGGATCGCTTGAGGGAGTTGACTTGACTGTCTCGAGGATGAATGTGAGCTTGGCAGGTGATTTGAGGAATTTTATGATTTGTGTTACATGAGCTTATGAAGGATTTAGTTGAATTACAATGCATGATTATGGCAGTAATGGATTAAGGTATTGTGGGTTATTAGATATTTTGTTCTTTGGCTTTGAGCCAAGTGGGGGATACTGCTATCGACGAATTAATTGCATGGTTATGTGATATATTAGTTTTGGCCTGAGGCCTACTTGTGGATCGGTAATGACTTGAAGAGGTTGATTTCGAGGATGACTGGAGTAAAAAATGTTCTGGATGCATATTGTATTACACTTTGCGGATATATGAAAAATCTTGGGATGATCCTGGTGTGTTATTCGAGGGGGAGGTAGTGTGCATGGAGTAGGGATACACTCAGTGACTTAGAGATGTGGGTTACTTCTTAAGGTATTGGTGTGCTAATGGAGCACAAGTCGTGCGACCCATTTGTGTGGTACATTAGAGATTAGAGCAGAGTGGATGACTCTCGAGAAGATTCTAATGTGTTTAAGATTCATGTGGCATTTGAGAATTTTTCAGATTTGTATATCGTTCATGTGCCTCAAAGTCGCCAAAGCATGTGGACAAGGAAGTTCATCAAGCTGGAATTGTCCACAACTACATCTCTTGTTTTGAAGGCAAACAATGAAGCGCTTCACACCATCTATCATAGTAAGGATGCAATCTGTTGAAGCCCTAACCTACAATTTCATTACAAACACACAACAAGTTGTTAGCAACAAATACAAAACAAAATAGCTACAGTTATACAACAACATTTCTACAATTATCAGTATATATTTAGTTTGAGGAAATCAATGATATGATGTTATTAGCCATAACTTACTCTCATCTTCTGCGATAATGTCTTGTTGTCCTCCAACTCTTTGTTGTATTTTTTCCTAAGGAATGTGTACGTACTCTTTGCATTCAATAACTTTTCATTAGTCCAACGTACAAGAAGAGTCCTATGTACTCTAATAGTTCTACTACGCGCAGCTCTCTTGCATATTTGATTGCCGCATTCAAGGACTCTGCAATGTTTGATGTCATTGTCCATATTATATTCACTGTAGCATGTACCCGAAACCATCTGTGATAGCCAATATCGTATAGGTATGCTTTAACATGTGTATCGATCTCTTTAATCTTTGATATTCTTTCATTAAATTCATCAAGCGTGTATGATCGTGCCGTGACCAAGTACAATTCACTTAACTTTAGAACCTTTCTTACACTTTGGCCTTACATCTGTCCAAATATGCCACATGCAAGCATAATGTTGGCATGCCGGTATAAACAGTAGATGTTTCCTTCAATATACTCTCATTTCCGGTCCGAAACAACACACATATTTGATTATTCACCATATGCATGTTTGAATTGCTCAAAAACCTACCCCCATGATGCGCCATTTTCTTAATCAACAACGACGTATGCTAGTT
This sequence comes from Nicotiana undulata, assembly GCA_005239495.1. NCBI lineage: Eukaryota > Viridiplantae > Streptophyta > Magnoliopsida > Solanales > Solanaceae > Nicotiana > Nicotiana undulata. The sequence goes on along the minus strand of ML281151.1, from coordinate 40,185 downwards.
GTAATATGCTACCTATCACATAGGTGCAAAAAGAAATTCAATTTCAGTAATAAAACTTGAAAATAAATAAAATACAGTCTCAAAAATAACTTCATAAATTTTTTTACAATTAATCTACATTACATGATGCATTCATTGTGCTAGCTGTTAGCATGATTCCCCTATATGTTGACTTCAAGAAGGTTCCATCGACTACTACAACTGGCCTACAATGCTCCCAACCTTTGATGGACTTACTAAGTGCAACAAATGCATACAAGAAGCAATCATCTTCAGTCTTATGCAATTTCACTACCGACCTCGGATAAGTCTTCTCCAGAATATACAAAATAACTCGGTAAGATATTGTAGGAATTAGCAGGATGACCTCTCAAAAATTTCAAAGCCTATTCCTTTGCTCTCCAAGCTTGCATGTATGTTAAGTTCATACCATGATCCGACAAAATGTCAGTTTATATGTCTTTTGGTGTATATTGTCTTAGATCCGCATATTTTGGCATCACCATGCTGCCAACTACCATGACAGTAGGTTTGCGTTGTCTATATGTGTCATCCATCAAAGAGCAAGTGTGCAAGCTGTTGAATTTTCGAAACTTGAACAATGCTGATTTATTTATGCTAGTGGACTTGAAGTGCCACGTGCAATTGTCCCCAACACATATGAGGCAATAGCTACAGAATAAAAACAATTCAAAAAAAGTTGTGCAAATTGTAGCTACAGAATGCGAGGTTGTTTATTTACAACTTGTTTTAAACAATTTATATACAAAAAAACTACAACTTATACACAATATGAATTTGACAAATGAAATGTTCCTACCTTCTTGCGCTAGAACTTTCACCCTAAATCGAAACTTATTCATGACAGAATTTGCTTGTCTCGGTAAACTTGGCCTACTTCAATTACATTTGGTGTATGTTCTGTTATGATGATACTTTCATATTCCACAATTGTCGGAGATGTTTGCATATCGATCAACTTCATTGTTCCTGATACTTCTCCAATTGTGTTACAATTGCTTGACAATTGTACCACGTTAGTATTACGATGATTAGAAGAACTTGCACTCAATTAAAAGTATAGTAATTCAGACCTCTGTATATTCATGTGTTTAGTATTTGAAAGAATACTTGTAGAGACATAACAGTTGAACTACATTTGTTGTGTAGTATTATTGTAGATAATTTATAGTAAAACTATAGAACACTTGAAATTGAAAAAACATCAGCACAGGAAAAACAAAGCAAACATGCAATTGTGCTCGCATTCGACATACTGCATTCCAAATTGAAATCACGCACTGTTATACAATGCAGATACATTCCTAAGTTTTTGTTTTCCTTTTTCGTCTCCATATACACTCGAACTCCCATATAATTCTGAATTTTATTGGAGGACAACGTTCGTTGATAGTGTATTTGATTTCGATTTTTTTGCGGAGGTATCGATCATTAGATGCTCTCAATTGCGGAATTGAATTGACTATGATTTGAATCTTCAATGACTACAATTCCGTCAACATCAAAAAATTTGTATCTCCCAACGCTATTCCACCGATCATTGAGCTGAAGCATAATCGCTAATTTTGACATATATCGCGAAATTCAATTCAATTTTAGCTAATTGTTTGCAATTGTTTCTTCAAAACCTTTGTTTATGGAAAATTAGAGGAAATCGGAGAAAACAAGAGAATAGCAGGATACTATAGATATGTTGCCTTGATTATAGTGCGATGATAATTAGAAAAAATTTGCGTAATAGAAGGATTCTACAACTATGTTGCCTTGATTATGGTTCGATGATTGCGTCAGTAAAATCTCTAACTGAAATATAGGCGATCCGAAAATTTTCCGTCTAAATAAGAAAGATTATCCCAGAAAGGATCTAGTTTAAACAAATATATATTTTTTGGAGCTAAAATATATTTAGGACTGGTAAATAGTATCTAAATTGGGACATTATTGGTAACAAGTTTCAAACAGAGTACAAGAAAGAAAAAATATCATTTATTTATTCTGTCTCAGCGAGGAAATACACCCAATTTCTTGCAAGAAAAGTTTAGAACCTTACAGATTGCCGAACTACGCCAACAGTAACTTGACGCTGCTCTCACTGAGACTCAGCTGCAATCTTGGTCCGCCTCATCTTCTTTCTACCGCGAGCTCCTTCCGATCTGTTTCTCTGGTGAAATTTATTTGTAAGTTTTCCTCTTTGTTTTGCGCTTCTCCTGTTCGTTTTTCATGGCACAAAACCCTAATTCAATTTCCCATTTATTATTACTGGAAAAATGCAATTTTTTATTTGGGTTGCAGTGATTTGATCCCAATTTGCAGTGAAAGCTTTAAACCAATTGTTATACATCTTATCTGATTTTTTAAAAGTTGGGATTAATCTAGTTCGTGTACGGGTAAGTGTGAGATTTAGAAATTACAATTTTTTTATTTATTTTAAAAGACAAATTATTTGGTCTTGGAATGAAGTGGGCTGAATCGTAACTGATTTTCGATTGAGGTGTGGTTGATTGATTAATTTTGTGAATTTCGTAGGTTAATATGCAATTTCTCCTTTTCATATAAAAACTAATAAAGTTCCGAACGTGACTAACCTGGTTTGGAGTATTAGTATCTGAATACTGGAAGGGGATAAAGACGTGTATTTACCATTATATTGTGGGTTTTCAGCACTTGGATGGATGTGTGAGCTTCATGGCATGTACCAAACCCCCATAAGTGTTCCAACACGGCTTTAAATTTCTAACTATCCCCAAATCTGGGAATTTTGAATTAACTAATTAAGAATATTCGTTGAGTATAAATCAGCTTATCCTGGCGGGTAATTGAGTTTCTCTTTGGGTCGAAAATTTAATTTTTTGTTCAACCAAGTATAGCTATTTACAACTGCTAGTTCATTACATCATGTAGACTCTCAATTCTTGAACTAGCTCTCCAAATCGATCCGCTACCTATTTCAGAGACACTTTATCTCATCCTCCAGTTACCAATCTGTCTTCTTTCAGCCAGCCGTAGTAATAGGCATGCCCAGATATGTCTTGAATAAGCACAAGCAAAGAGGAGAAGTGATGGAGTTTCCCCCACCCCTGTATTACATAGTACACAGTCACCAGGTGTATGAATTCCCCACTTCTTCAACCTATCAACTGTAGCCAGCCTACCTTGAATAGCTAGCCTAAGTATAGATTGGTGTCTTGGCACCAAACTTGGCCACAGAATAGGACTCTTCCAATAGACCTTCTGATACTGTGGAAGGAAAGATAGATAGGCTTTTTTATACAGAAGGTTCCTTTGTCACAGTACCTCCGTAATGCTGTTATAGGATCCAAATTTGGAGACCACCTTTTAGCATCTATAATTTTCCTAACAATTCAGCAATTAATCAGAAGTACTTAGAATTGCCAAATCACTCCATTTTATGTAGAATCTGTGGATCCAATGGATCCATACTGTCCTTTTAAGTTGCTGCCAATGGCAGCTCTGTTCCAAGTATAAAAATCTATTATTTTCAGGCCACCTACAGATCTTGACATTTAGAGTTTCTCCCAAGCTACTAGTGCCTTTTTTGAGTATTCATGACTGCCAGTCCAAAGAGAAGTTCTGTAAATACTTGTAATCAGCTGAATGACTTTCTTTGGCAAGAGGAATACCTGAGCCCTGGTATGTCTGCATCTCAAGCAGTACACTCTTTATAAGTTGTGCCCTCCCAATGTATGATAGGAATTTAGAGGACCAGCATCTTATCGTTGCTAGCATCTTCTCCACCAGAGGCATACACTGTTGAACAATGATCTTCTTAGGGGATAGGGTAATTGAGTTAGGGTTAGCGTATTAGAGAACTTTTTTATTGTACCAAATGTATCCTTTTTTAAAACCAATATTGTTGTTTGTTAAGTTACTGCAAGTGCTTCTTTTGCCCAAAAAAGTTCTGAACCAAACAGGCAGCTAAGGTTACGTGAAGTTACTTGATGGGAAGAATCTATCAATCGCACACTAAATGTTTTGAAACTTTTTGGAGGTTAAGTTAATGAATAGGTTTATTTCTAAAAACCTCCAGTTTCCATATATGTAGGCGGTGATGCTATTTTGGTGCTACATTGCCGATCCTTTTTCTTGAAGCTTCATAGTTTTGAACTGCGATTTCTGATGGTATAATTGATTTTTGTCTGAACTTGACTTTCTAAAATTCTGTTCAATGTACTTGATCTCAATGTATTGTAGTATTTGAAAGCTTCAGTATGCCTGATCTATACTTGTATCTTTTATATGTAGAACATTGTATCTTACCATGATCTGTGTTTTGTGCATCAATAGATATTCAAATGCTGTGTATAATTTGCAGAAATGTACGCTTAAATTGGCAACCCAGGGGGTTGTGTGGAGGATTGCATGGCCGTAGCTGTCAGTAAAGAAATTTGGCATAGGAAAACATGAAAGGAATATGAATGTAAAAGTGAAGATTTCTGTCAGTTGTTCATGTCCCAACAAATATGAAATGGTCTTGAGTAGAGTAGAAATGCGACTCCAAATAGTTTGGAATTGATGCATAGTTAATTGATTGTGCGCGTTTCAATAAAATTAGGATTTAGTTGAATCTCATTATTTTGCTAATAGTATATTCTAATTTTGCCACAATGTGTTACTTGATCACCAGCTTGCTCTGCCCACTCCGAGTTCAAGCCTGTGTGGTTTCTGAAGAGCAGTAGAAGCACATCTAGTGAAAAGAAAATAAGAAAGGTAAAACTAAATAAGACATTTAAAGCTAGAATGAAAGCAGTTTATTTTAATTTGCCTGTGGATATCCATTGTATCTAGTAGACATCTTTAATGAAAAATATGTATAGGTGGCCTTATTAAAAAAAATTAAGAATGTATCAGGTGGACATTGGCTATACTAGTCAGTAGTTGGTCATTTGTCAATTATTAGGTTTTCATGTTTTCAGGCCGTAATACGTCATGTGCATTTATGAGGACAGCCATTTGAACAATACACCAATAATGATGGTGATGTTGGTTGTTTTGGCCCTTATCTAGATGTGATTGTGCTGGATCTTTTAAAATTTGCTTTGGTATCATTTTGAATTTAAAAGAATCCATTCTGGTTTTTGTCAGAGTTCAAGGTTTCTTGTTACTGACATCTGAATTTTCAATGTTCCTGCTTCACTTCAAAGAAATGAGCTGCTTTTTGCTAGGGTATTTGGGGTCATATAATATTTTGATCAGCCTTTGTCCTTGAATCGAATGACTCTGCATGTTCACTAGTTCCTTAAAGGCTCCTCTAAGTTGAAGCAAAGCATGGGTTTTTTAACTTCAATAATGAATTACCTAAATTATTTTAGTTTAGTCATGTATTGATTTAGTTTGCTTCTTGATCCCTTCTCCTTCATGCTTTTAAAAATAGAAAAGGAAAAAAGAGCAGCTTGTTAATTGAGTTTATCTTACTGAAGGAATTGGCTGTTTATTCTCTGAAAACATAGATTGTTTGATGTTATTAAAGTATTATTAGACCATAAATATGGTCAATTTTAATAATTTAGCTGGGATTTTTTTTTTTTTTTTGGGGTGGTGGTGGTGGTGGGGTGTGTGTGTGGATGTGTAGGTGAGTAATCGTTCCTGTTGTTTCTTGAAATGGGAATATGAGGAGCACTATCATCGAAGACAGATACAGCAAAATCTTATTTTGATTCTAGACTTTTAAGAGGGGAGCTGAGCTGGGGCAAAAAAATGGAGAACTGGATAGAGTATTTGTCTTATAAGCCCTTTTGGAACTGAACATAGTATTTCTTATAATTTTCGTCATACTCGGCTTCTTGATTTTTTTGTGGATAAGTAAAGATAAATTGACTTTCTTATAGTAAGAGGTATTTATTTGAGTACTTAGTGTTTTTTAATCATACTAAGAACTGTTATTCTTATATTGGCATAAAGATGATCTCTGTAGTCATTATGTAGTAGTCTTTGCAAATGTTTAGTTATTGTTGATGTCGCTTTCACACCAAAGTAGCTGCATATAGCTTTCGCAGTCCGATGTAGTTCTCTTTTGCAAATTTGTAGTTATTAGATTGGCGTTGCTTTCTGTGCCAAAGTTGCTGCATATAGCTTTCGCAGTTCGTTCTCATTTTAGTGCATCACATCTTGTACAACAAACAACTATGCCTCAATCCCAATGGGCAGCTATATGAATCCTCACTGTCCATATCGCTCCATTTAAACCTGTCTCAATCCAATATTATCAAGAAGCTTCACACTGTTGTAAGCCACTAATTTCAGCGTAGGATGTAGGTACAGACCGTAAGGCCTAGTATCTTAATCTGCTGCACGTGCATTTTATTTTCATGTATTTGTTTTTTTTATAAGGAATACTAATTTCTTTTGCTTAAACTGCAGGAGTTAAAATCTGCAAGCTGTGACCATGTCGTCTTCATATCTCCCAGCTACTACTGATTCTCTAGCTCAGGCTTCTGAAGCTACGACCCCATCTGAGGCTATCTCTATTCTTTACCGCATCCTTGATAACCCATCTTCTGCTTCTGAGGCCTTAAGGATCAAAGAGCAGGCAATCTCCAATCTCTCAGACCTCCTTAGACAGGAGAATAGGGCAGAGGAACTTAAAAACCTTCTAACCCAGTTGCGCCCCTTCTTTTCTTTGATCCCCAAGGCAAAAACTGCAAAAATTGTTCGAGGAATTATTGATGCAGTGGCTAAAATACCGGGTACATCTGACCTTCAGGTTACACTTTGCAAAGATATAGTTGAGTGGACCCGTAAGGAGAAGCGGACTTTTCTTCGTCAACGAATTGAGGCTAGACTCGCAGCTCTTTTGATGGAAAACAAGGAGTACTCAGAAGCATTGACACTCCTTTCAGGGCTGATTAAGGAGGTGAGAAGATTGGATGATAAGCTGCTTCTTGTGGAGATTGATTTGCTAGAGAGCAAGCTACATTTCTCTCTGAGAAATCTTCCCAAAGCCAAGGCTGCGCTCACTGCCGCTCGAACAGCAGCCAATGCTATTTATGTGCCTCCAGCTCAGCAAGGTTCCATTGATCTGCAAAGCGGGATCCTTCATGCGGAAGAGAAGGATTATAAAACTGCTTACAGCTATTTCTATGAAGCATTTGAAGCATTCAATGCCCTTGAAGATCCCCAGGCCATATACAGCCTCAAGTATATGTTGCTTTGCAAAATCATGGTCAACCAGTCTGATGATGTTGCAGGAATAATATCATCCCCAAAGGTTGGATTGCAATATCAGGGGCCAGAAGTCGATGCAATGAAAGCTGTTGCAGATGCACACTCCAAGCGCTCCTTGAGTCTCTTCGAGACTGCTCTTCGGAACTTTAAGGCTCAGCTAGATGAAGATCCTATCGTCCACCGGCACCTGTCTTCCCTCTATGACACTTTGCTGGAGCAGAACCTCTGTAGGTTGATTGAGCCCTTTTCGAGAGTTGAGATTGCTCATATTGCTGAGTTGATTGAGTTGCCTGGTGACCATGTTGAGAAGAAGTTATCTCAAATGATTTTGGATAAGAAATTTGCTGGGACCCTGGACCAGGGTGCTGGATGCCTTATAATTTTTGAGGATCCTAAACCAGATGCAATTTACCCAGCTACGTTGGAGACTGTTTCAAATATGGGGAAGGTTGTTGACAGTCTGTTTGTAAGATCTTCGAGAATAATAGCTTGAGTGTTAGATCTGTTGGAGACCGTTTCAGATATGGGGATAAGTTGTTGGCAGTCTCTTTGTAAGATCTTCGAGAACAATAGCTTGAGTGTTAGATCCTCTTTTGACGTGTATCTTTTCCCTTTATTTGCTCTACCTTTTGTGTGCTTCAGTGTCTGACATTCTTTATGTTATAAGGTTCCTTTCCTGATACATTCTGAACTTAGTGTAAACCATATATGGTTGAAATCCAGGAGTGACTGATGAGCAAGGTCTGAACCAAATTTCTGAAATTTTGGTGTCTGGATGACTCGTACATGATTTATAAGCTTCTGAAACACTGGCTCATTTCTTCTTATAAATACTGGTTTTTCTGGTTTGTATCTGCTTCAGAATCTCTACATGAGATAGTATATTTCTGGCTTGCGAACAAAGTCTCCATATTGATAGTTGAAAAACTTGAAAAGGTATATGTAGTGTATGAACACTCTTAATGGTATATGAGGTCTTTTGGGTTAAAGAGTATTTTTGGACTGAGTTAGCCTAACAACTGCTATAGAGCTTATAGTTCGATATAAGATGAGTATGTTCGAAGGGAGAGATTGTCGGGTATGGGACCAAAGCTTAATATTGAAAAGATTGGGAAGCTGTATGGATATACTTATAATTAGTGTAAGGTTTTTTGGGGAGTGTAGACTTACTCAAAATGGACAATAGCACAAAATATTAAGAGTATCTTTAGAGTGGTAGCGTTTATAATATTAAAAATCTGCATGATAGTCACTTTAAAATTAGGCTAGGAGTCATATGTAGTGTTTGATAACTGGAAACAGAATTGTAATGTGTTTATTCGGGTAGAAGTCATTCTTTTTTAACTCCAATTCTGGAAGAAGAAAAAACTGAGCATTTGTGGAAAAACTTTTTGTATCTTGACAATAGCTTTTCGAAGAACGTATGTTTGAAGAAGGTTTCTGGCACAAAGTTTATATTAAAACATTGCTTCTCTTAAAATGCATATTGTATCTATCCACATTTTCTTCAAAAGATTTGAAAAGTATTTTTGAGAAAGTATTTTGCAAAATAAACTGATTCTCAAACATGCATAAACACATTCTAATCAAACTTTAGTAGAAAGTATATAATTAAAACTGAGTACGAGATATCTAATTTTTTTATTGTGAATTCTAACTTCCATTCCTTACAACTTAAAAGGGGACTTTTACATAACTATTTACCAGCTTCTTCATCTGGAGTTCATCTTCGAAAAATGTGAGTTCGTGAGTTTTTCTTGCAATCTTTCTTTAGTTTATGCACTTTATTTGTTTGTAGTGACCATTTGTTCTTTTGGGCTGTTTCTTCTTGATTTTTCTATATGCATAGTAGTAAATTTTCTGATTTTGCACATGCATGTTTGGATTGAGATACCCAGGTGTAAGCTTTTGACAACTACTGCAAATTTTATCTTAGTATTCCTTTTGAAAATCTGAATTTTTTATTAGTGCTGTTAAAATTTATGTCTCTTTTTTTTCCCTTTTAAGAAAGTGCACAGAGCTCTATTTTTCCATAGCAACGGCCACTCAATTTAAGTTTCTTGCAATGTACTCCCTCTATGCAATGTTTGCCCTCTCTACTGCCGTTCTTTTTTTTCCCATTCTATAATTTAAATTTGTGACAATAAGAGGTTGCTTGATCTCCATTGCTATTTGTTGTACCCGTTTGCTAAATCTGGTTGTTCAACAATGCATTACGGATAATGATGCACCTAAAGTGTTTGATAGTATGTCTGATGCAACTGAACAACTTTTACTTCTTTTTTCTTTCCATAGGTTTACTCCAACGTACTCCCGTGTCAGGGAACCATCCAAAAGGTACCTTACTTATTTTTACTGGACAATATTGGCGAATAATATATGCTTCTGTTAAAAAAATACATTTGAAAGGTCTATGATTTGTTTGCATATGTTTTAATTGCAGTTTGCTATTAATCTAATTTTCTGTCATAAAAAAAGTAGATTTTGTTAGAAGTAATGTAAATATTACTTAACAAAATCACGCATTTACTGTTGCGCATAAAGCAATGTAAATTGTACAAAGAGTGTTCGAACATTGATATAGATTCTGTACAAAAGCAATGTTAATCCTATTATAAATATGGACTTCTCTCATTGGTGTATTTTCTACCGCAGACGCGTCTATTACACTTATGTTTTTGCAAACCACACGTGTATTACACTTAACACTATTTCTGTCTTAGTTTCTATGTTTTGCTGAGTTTCAGCATCACCATTTCCTTAAGTGCACCGACCTACTTTCTCTTCATTCTGCTTCTCTTGAAATTCTTCTGCAATCATTGTCTTTTTTCTCTGATAGCGCTTGAAAGTGAAGAGGATATTATGCTTCGATTTCCTCTGTTTCGTCATGGTGTTCACCGGTCATGTAAGTGTTTGATTCTATTCATTTAGAAGCAAAACGGTCAATTGTTGACAGGGAGAGAGTTCTGCCAAGGTCAGAGTTTATGTAGTATTTAAGGTCAGTATGTTTTTAAAATTATTCACTATTTATATAGAGACTCATGATACTTTATTTTCCTTCGTAGTGGATGAAGTTTTCTGTGTACGAGGAAATACCTTTTTCCCCTTAATCTTGTAATGTTGGACTGCTATGTATTTGTCACGACCCCAAAACACCCGTCGTGATGGCGCGAATCAGGCAAGCTACACACTTTGTTTAAGTACGGATTTTGCTTTCAGAAAATTGATACATTCAGTGGCAAAAGTGTCAATAATAATAATCCATTTGGAAGTTTATCATCATTTAAAACATTATTAAAACCAACCCCAAATCTAGTGTCACCGAGTTATGAACTACTACGACATAAGAATGTCAAAATACAAAATAGACAACATAGTCCGAAATATTAAAAATGCGAAAGGAGATAAAGAATGAGAAGACGAGGCTGCGATCGCCAGCTGCTACCTCGACGACTCCGAAAGAAACTCTGACAGCCGCTCAGCAACCACTACCGGGTCCTGATGTACCTGGATCTGCACACAAGGTGCAGGGGGTAACCTGAGTACACCAACTCAGAAGTAACGAACCCAAACTATGGGCTGAGAGGTAGTGACGGACTAAACCTCAGCAATTAAATAAGACAACGTACAAAAATTAGACTTGTTCACAGTTCATAAGGAAATGAAAAGATACGTCCAACATCCCATGTATGTCTCAATATGCTCTACATGCCAACATATCAACAGTGTGAAAATGCACATAGTGCTCACAACTCTCACACAGAAGTCCACTCAGTACTATATATGGCTCTCAAGCCCAGGGAAGATCCATCCCGGAATATGCATAAACACCGGTGACCGTAGTCACTCAGTACTGAGGAAAAATACCAATCCAACCCCACGGAGAAGATCCATCTCCGAAATACAACACTCGGACAAGATCCATGTCCATGGATGATCCATCCCTCACATATCATCAACTTCGGACAAGATCCATGTCCAGGGAAGATCCATCTCTCAAATATCAATGCGCTCACTAGGGTGTAAAGACTCCGGAGGGGCTCCTATTAGCCCAAGCGCTATAACAAGCCAACAAAGGCATCATCAGAGTATGTTGCGGTGTGCAGTCCGATCTCATAACTGTCTCTCAATAACAGGCTCTCGGCCTCACTCAGTTATTACTCTCCAGTTATTACTCTCCAGTCTCGCTCACATGGGCTAACAGACGCAATGCCTTTGCCTCTAGACTCAGCCTCCGATTGCTCCAAATCTATCCAAAATCAGATTTATATCATTATTATATGCTAAGGAACGAAGCCCATTCAAAAATTATCAAAATTAACCAAAAATTCCGAAATTGGCCAAACCCGACCCCCGGGCCCACGTCTCGGAATTCGATAAAAATCACAAAACTAGAATCCTTATTCCCTCACGAGTTTATCCATATCAAATTCATCAAAATACGACCTCAATTGCCCATTCAAATCACCAAAAGAAATTCTCAAACTTTCCTCCCAATTTCCCCAATTTTCACTCTAATTTCTCAAATTAAATGATGAAATTCAAGACTAAATCATGAAATTAAACCAAATGTGAGTGAAGAATACTTACCCCTATAACTCCACTAAAGGTGTCTAACGGGCTGGGTTGACCCGTAACCGGACCGGCCCAGACCGGTTAAAACCGGAACCGGACCGACCCGGTTCATAGGGGGCTGGGTAGGGGGGTTAGAGGGGTTTGGACCGTTTATTTTTTTTTAACGGTTAACCGAACTGGTCAAACCCAGTCCATGTGAACAGTGCCGTGTAGCGGTTTAACCGGCCCGCCCCGGACCGGTACAACGGCTAATATTTTTTCTTTTGTTTTTTTTTAATTTTTTGAAATTTGTGGGGCCCACTAACTGTTGGCAACGGTCACCCCTGGCAGGGATCCGTTGCCCAACGGGTAAATTGCAATAATAGCCCCTTTTTTCTTTAAAAATTAACCTATTTTCAATTTACAAAATTAACCTTCTCTAAAACTATAAATAACCCCCCCCCCC
>ML281151.1:0-26631 GCA_005239495.1 Nicotiana undulata | reverse complement strand
CACTCATTGGGAAGCAATGCTTTGGAAGTTTTAGTATGTTTCAGAGATTGGATTAGATCGGAACGAAGAAATCAAGGACGTGAAGAGTTGATAGCCCAGAAGACGAGGAACTTGGAGATATATTAACACATGGTAACCCATCTGAATTTAACACTCCAGAAGAAGGACAATCAGTTCATAATGATTATGAAAAACTTACAAGGGCAATGCAAAACCTTTGAATTTAGTACTTGTCAAATTTAGTACTTGGTTGTAACTTGTAAGTTGTAAGAGTTGAAATTTGAAAATTGAAATACGTGTAACTCGGCCCGGCCCCCTAAACCCCTACCCGTACGGGTTACTTTTTACCCGGATAAACCCGCACCCGCTAAACCAGTTAACAATTAACCGGAACCGGCCCGTACCCCTAACCCGTCCGGTTCAAAAAATTGTCTACCCGGCCCGGCCCGACCCACCCATTAGACACCTTTAAACTCCATTGAAAATCCCCTCAAATTTCACCTTCTCCCGAGGTCTCATGGGTTTTTGAAAATATGAATTAAATCCTCAGCTCCTATTAACCCTTCACGAACGCGACATCATCCACGCGAACGCGAAGAAGAAAATCTCTGCAACCAAAAACCAGAAAAATCTGCTATCTTCTCCAAGTCCGAAATGATCCGTTAACCACTCGAAACTCACCCGAGGCCCTCGGGACCTCTAGTAAACATGCCAACACATCCCATAACCTTATTCAAACTTAGTCGAGCCTTCGAACAACTCAAAACAACGCCAAAACACCAAATTCACCTCTGATTCAAGCCTAAGAACTTAGAAATTTCTAAATTTCGCCAATAATGCCGAAACCACCCAAAACACGTCTGATTGACCTGAAAATTTGCACACACATACAAAATGATGCTACGTACCTGTTCCAACTATCGGAATTCCATTCCGACCCCGATAGCCACTGCCGACCGGAAACCGCCTAAAATTCAATTTCGCCATTTCAAGCCTAATTCTACTCCAGAACTCAAAATCACATTCCGAACACACTCCTAAGTCCCAAATCACCTAACGAAGCTATTCAAGCCATAAAATTCACATTCCGCGGTCGTTTACCTATAAGTCAACTTCCGGTTGACTTTTTCAACTATTAAGCCAATTTTAAGTGTCTTAATTCTTACCACGACCACTCTGAACCCGAACCAACCAACCAATACAAGTATACAACATAAATAGGTTAAGCAATACATGACAAAGCAGAAACAGGGAAAACGGGGCTAATCTCACGGAACGACCGGCTGGGTCGTTACAATATTGTTCTTTTGAGTGATTGTCTACCTTTCTCGATTCATTTCAGTATGCTTTAATGAGAGTTTGAGAATATACTACTATGTCGGGATCTTTGTACTAGAAAAGAGCTCAAACTGAAATCTACGTTAAATACTGAACTTTTTTAATATTCACCTTGCATATTAACAAAATTAATATATGTAGATGGACTGTAATTATATTGCCATATGATTTTTATGATTGCTTCAAATTACTCATCTCTAGATAATCATATGTTGAAAGAGAGAGAATATTTTTTTTATAAAGGAAAGATATAGAGAGTATTAACTTCTACGCGGTTTCAATCAGGTTTTAATCTGCAGACAGAGGTGGGGATTAACTTCTGAAAGCATCTGCACATGTTTGAAATGTCTGAAGTTTTAATGAACCAATAAAGGTAAGTGAGTAATGTCAGTTTTCGATATTCAAATGAATGTAGTTCACTTTGCACTTCCCTTTTTCATATCGTTTTACTTCTTTATCAAGTTCCACATGTTGTCAAGTTTGACCAGATAAAAGGTTATCATATGTCACATTTATTTGTTTCTGTTGCTTTGATCTAAATTATTTCCTCTTGTACTAAATGTTCAGGAGAAAAGTTGTGGTTCTTGACGTCCCTGTATATCTTATCTTTTATACCAACTGTTGGTTACGTTCTGTATGTTGAGTTGGCAGTGGGAGGGAATGGTTAACCATTTATTTGGTTCAATATTTCAAAGACATGGCGTTTAGTGATAATTATTTTCTACGACGATTTCATCTAGTATTGCAGTTTCCTAATTTTGTGATGTTCAGTTATTAAGGTTCCAATCTCAAAATCGACTTGGATCTCCAGCAGAGAGAGCTTGTTAAGCAATTTCAGATGGCCTTAAATGTTAAGGCTGGGGTAGAAAGTTTTACATGCTTATGCTTTTCACAAATTATACTTGTAGACATTACTCTAAAGCCTCTCTATTGGTGATCATAACCTGTATATGGTTCAATTTCACTCACCTGGTCCCTATCCATGAACTTCAAACAAAGAGAACCAGTAATTTGCTTAATGATGTCTATTATAGAATAAAATCGATAACTGTTTTACATCTTGTGATACTTTGACTGGTATCATATGTTACTTTGTTACTGTATTCTCATTAGCTACAAAGAAGGACTCATTGGATTTCATGAGAAAGACCCTTTTTGCCTCAATAATGTAGAAGCCTCAACTTTGTGTGCCATGCGTACCTCTTGGGTATTCAAGTATTACTTCAATCTAAATCATGTGTTGTCTACTAGCATGATCGCAATTTGAAAAATAATGAGCACGGGCATCACTTCTCTAGTATACTATAAGGGGTCTTTACAAGTTATGTACAGATTGCAATGTAGGGTCAATATAATGTAGAGATTAGTAATGTATGAATTGCTTTAAGAATTGGAATGTCGAGATTGTATTTTATTGGACGTTGTTTGTTATATTAAAATATCTAAAATTAGTATACAAAATATAACAAGATATATGTTTTTATCTCTTAATCAAAATTAGAGGTGTTTGCTATTATAGACTTTACCTTCTTTATCTTTGTATATTTTACTTTAAAAGGCTTTATATACTCTCACCCAAACTTTATTTATGGAAACTGATGTCATTATGGAAGTTAATAATTTAATATGATGCAGTTAGGTATAACTGTAATATGGGTCGGCCCGGGCTAGCAAGTCAAGCCCACATGGGCTTTAGTAATTGATGGGCTGGCCTGGTTAGCCCATCATTTTGATGGGCCTTATGACGGTCAGTCCACCCAAGCTCTATGTGGGCCGCGGGCCCCCCTGTCGGCCCATCATATTTTAAAATATAATTTTTATTTATTTATAAGTTTTAACCTAAAAAAGACAAATATTTAAAAGTTAAAAAATATCTTATTAGAAAAATGTCGTAGAACTTAATAACTTTTTATATTGATAAACACTAAAAAAGTAAAAGACAAGACCATATTTCATTCACTAAAAAGTCAAAACTCAAAATAAACTATTCAAGAGAACGTCCATGGCGCTTATGGGATATCCAAGACATCATTTTCATCAAACACATTTGAATCCGCTTGTGACAATGTTGTCTTAACATCTTCACTTTCATCTACATCTACAATTAATATGCAATATTAAGAATAATTAAATTTTAAAAGCTAATAATATTCAAATCCACATAAAAATATTACCAGTTTGAGTTTGGGAAAAGTTGTGCAGACAATTTCGAGTAGTAACAAGTGCTTGGACATTTTCATAATGGATGCAACTTCAGTACTTGGTCAGAACACGCCCACCAATGCTAAATGTTGATTATGATGCTACAATGGGAATAGGAATACTAAGTACATCAAGCGTCGCCACTGAAAAATCAGGATATTTTCTAGAATGGTCCTTTCAGTACATGACAACATCCATCTCTTGAAACTTTTCAAGATCAAGCTTTGATTCCTCTAAGTAAAGATCTAATTCTAAATTTTCATTTCTATGTAACGACTCGACCGGTCGTTTTACTTGTTAGAACCCCCTTCCCTTAAATGAGACTTCCCGTACTTGCTTTTACTTATTTATGACCTGCGGGGATGGTGTCACGACACCAAAACTCCCTGGACGTGATGACGCCTATTGTGATACTAGGCTAGACAATTCACTACTTATCGCATAAAGGAACTTTTCATTTAATTCATTACTAATCCGATATTTCATAAAAATTATCATTTAAGCATTGTGTACGGCTAAAATCGGGAAGGCCAATTTTATGTCTATTGTGATATACAGTAGCTTATTCGTGTAAGATTTAAGGTGTAGCCCGAGGTCCAACCTCGAGCGTTCCTTGCATTCAATCTCGAGGCAGTACGAGTTCAGGATCGGCATAAGGAAGCGGCACGAAGATTGAGGCAAACAGCTCTGCAACAAAGTACAACTCCGTACTCAAACATTAAATAGCGGTATCAACTGCAAATCTTTGTAATAAATGCTAATGTACTATGTTGGGATTCTCCCTCTTATAATAAGGGGACCCTTGTCATTTTGTAACACACCATATTGAATACAAGGCACAAGAACATTCTCTGCTTTATCTCTAAAACATTCTCTATTCCTCTCTGTTAGCTCATTTACTTACATTTATCGTTTTCTTTTAATTGTTCTTCATTTATAGCTCATTATTGATCATAAATAGCATACTACAAAGCCTATAAGTTTGTTATATCTTCGTCGGTCATCTGACAGTAGCCCCAAGCCTCGACCTTGAGGACCCCCGAAGCCAGCATCGAGCCTCCGATTTAGGGCATCCCGGTTTGATTATCTTGAACTCTTAAATGTTTTTACTCTATTTATTCCAACCATATTTAGAATCAAATGCCTAACAACTAGTACTAAGATAAATCGCATATTTTTAGAACCACTTAATCAAATATAATTGTTCTTACCGTTTTCAAGGTAAACCGTTTGGCGCCCACCGTGGGGCTAAAAATGATAGTGGTTGTTTTAGTGCTGGTTCGCTAAAAAATGCGAGTTATCTTTCACATTTTTCTTGCCCAAAGAATCTTTGATTTCAGGCCAGAATGTCTAACTCAGTGAACGCACGCGAAAACAACGGCGTCGAAGACCGTGGAGAAAATAGTGCAACTGTTTTAGGTGTTGGCGCACCGCCACAAAACCTTGAGGGTGTTCCAAACCCAAACCCGGTGGATGTGGGCTCGCGCAACGCTCAACACGTTGACGTCAGTTCTCACACAAACGGTGATACGCATCCTGCGGAAGAACGAGAGGTCCGGAACACCCCGGTTCAAGAAGAAAGGCAGGTTAGTCTTCATGATATTTTCGAAATATTGCAGGCGCAGCAATTGGCGATCGCTCAGCTACAGAGCCAACAAAAAACTCCAAGCACGGTAGCACCGCAGGCAGCCTCTCGAGTCGAGCAGGTCCCAGAGAGATCGAGCAACAAAGGGTCGGCAACCGACCTCTCCATCATGAAAATGCTCGAGGACCTCACCAAAAGAATTGAATCGGGGGAAAAGAGGATAGACGCAAACGACAAAAAAGTGGAGACCTACAACACGAGGGTCGACCAAATTCCGAGTGCACCCCCGATCCTGAAGGGTGTGTATTTGAAAAAGTTCGTGCAAATACCTTTACCTTCGAGTGTGGCCCCGAAGCCCATCCCGAAAAAATTCAGAAATGCCTGACCTAGCAAAATACAACGGGACTTTGGATCCCAACGAGCACATCACCGCCCACACTTGTGTTGTGAAGGGGAATGACTTAAAAGAGGACGAGATCGAATCAGTCTTGTTAAAAAAGTTTGGAGAAACACTGTCGAAGGGAGCCATGATGTGGTACCACAACCTTTCCCCCAATTCGATAGATTCATTTTCGCTGCTGGCGGATTCTTTTATAAAGGCACACGCTGGAGCCATCAAAGTTGCAACCAGGAAGTCAGACGTCTTCAAAATCAAGCAAAGAGAAAGTGAAATGTTGCAGGAATTTGTGTCTCGCTTTCAAATGGAGCGAATGGAGTTACCACCAGTCTCTGACGATTAGGCGGTACGAGCCTTCACTCAGGTCCTGAACGAACGAAGCTCGATAGCTTCGAAGCAGCTGAAACAGATCCTGATTGAATATCCTGCCATCACTTGGGCAGATGTTCACAACTGGTACCAGTTGAAGATCAGGGTCGAGGATGACCAGTTGGGAGCCCCCTTGGGTTCAGTATACCCCAAAAAGCTCCTGAAAAAGGAACCAAGACAGAGCAAGGAAAGGTACCAACCGTACGTTGAGGACCGAAGGAACGCTCCCAGACGTAATATACTCCGCAATGATTGAAAAATAGTCCGAGGCCACAATCCTCGGGGACTCGTGAGCCGAGACGATTTCGACCGATTCATAGGACCAACGGAGGCACCCCGGCTATCAAAGTACAACTTTAACGTCGATATCTCGGAAATCGTGTCGGTCGTAAGCAAAATCTAGGAGACCAGGTGGCCCAAACCTATATTGTCTGATCCAACACTAAGAAACCATAGCTTGATGTGTGAATTTCACGGCACACACGGTCATAAGACTGAAGACTGCAGAAAACTCCATGAAGAAGTTGCTTGACTGCTCAGCAAGGGGCACCTCAGAGAATTCCTCAAAGACCAAGCCAAAAATTGATATCGAGAGAGAGAGGCGAACATGGGGAATGAAGCGGAAGGGACGCAACATGTCATCCACAAGATCATGTGAGGGATCGTCACCCTCGCATTCAGCGACGAAGGCATCGGGACTTTACCGCTACCCCGTAATGGCACACCGGTAATGTCTTTTTTTTATGAATATGCTTTAGATTGAACATGTGTTTGTGGATTCAGGTATCACAGCCAGCATAGTCCGGTCAAAAGTAACAAGGCAGCTCGGTCCGCCCGACCAAATCGCGCCCACCTTCTGAACCTTCAACGGGTTCGGTACAACAAGCAAGTCCATAAAAGGAAAGATCGTCCTACCAACCAGCATGGCTGATACAACGCAGGACACCAAGTCCACGGAGACGCGTGAAACATCGCCTCGCTAGGAAATTCGTGTATGCGCCGCATGAGAACAGTACCATCAATCCCCCAGCAAACGACAAGGCATCCATCAAAAAGAGGAATAAAGATGGTATACAGGAGCAGCATGCTGAATAGAGGAAACACACTGCACCCCTGGCCGCGTCCGAATTCACAAATGAAGGACCATATCGCGTCCTTAGGACAGGCATAAAATCAGTCGTCGAGGCTGACAGACATCATCGTCGCTAAGGTACGACTACCCCCCTCTTCTGTTTACATTTTTATACTAACTTATACGCAGGTGTCCGAGAAAGGGAGTCGGAGCGCTTTCCGTATCGGAGGCCTTAGGTTTTAAAGCATACGTTGCACTCTTTTCCTTCGCTCGGATTTTGCCCCGAAAAGGGTTTTTTCCGGCAAGGTTTTTAGCGAGGCAACACCTATGTGCTACCCAAGGAAAACTCGGTCAAGTATTCAAGGTTTTTCTCCAATCAACCTAAAATACTGGAGGGCAGTGTCCCAGAAGGTCATCCCTCGAGCTAAACAACACAAGACGAAAAGGATCTTAGTAGGAAATAGTGTATCGGGCCAAACGGTCGAATGAACCGTGTCCGCGTAAAAAGGATTGAACCGTCGACGACGGAAACATGTATACTTGTATCGAACCATCAAAGGAGTACTTTATCATCAAAACGCTTTGCAAATTCAAGAAACAACTATTGTTAACACCCAAACTATCAAGACCCGAGGTCATAAGATCCCAAGTGGGTAGCCTCGGATATGTTTGAAACTGTAAGTCCTATGGGCGTGACCGAGACCACAAGTCTCCAAGTGGGCGTATTTAAATAATAAGGCACAGTCCCGACTTCAAAGCCAAGGCTATATATTCGAAATTGTAAGACCCCTAAAAAGGCATACCCTAAAATATAAATGTCGAGGATAAGATACTCGGGTCTAAAGGTTCCGGCCAAACATAAATGACTCTGGTCGATAGGCTACGGCTAAACTAACGTGACTCGGGGACGCCCGACTGTCGCGATAAAATCAAATCCTCCGAAGTTATTTCGGAAAGAATCGGCTAATTCACAATACCCTCGGCTTAAGCAAAGGAGCTTCGATCATTTTCATGTCAACTCCAACTACGAAAAGGCTTCGAAGTTTCGGCCATAGGGAAAAACCTTACGAGGTTCCCACCTGTTGTCACATAACGATTCATAATCGAGTTTCTTACCAAACTGTTGAAGAATCGGACGGCTGCAAGCATATCAAGAAAATCTTTTTGCGAGGGAAAGTATATCTACATTAAAGGTCATGGTGACCTGCTGCGTAAGGGAATTGAAGCCAGCTTAAAAGTCTACAGGCTAATTCAAAACCTAAAGGGTCGATGAGCTCGAGTCAAAACCCGGCTCGAGGACTGAGCCCAAAATGGCTATCTAAAACGCCCAAGGGCAAACATATTGGAGCTTACGAGCCCACTTCCGAAAGCTTCCGGGTTGATTAAAGGTCATATTGACCCCATGGGTTTAAACACTGACTTAACAGGCCTCAGGGACGATCCGTGAACCGAAGGGCTTCCGCAATAAGATCATCATGCTAGCTTTATATGATTGAAACTCCGGGCAAAAACAGGTGTGAGCAAGCCAAAAAAATCGAGAAATTTCCCACGAAAGTAGGCATTACAGATATACATTCGCAAGTGCTTTCAAAAAAATCCCCAATCAAATAGAAACAAAAGAAACCCGGTCTACTTCCCCTCGAGGACTGTAGCCCTATCAGTCTCTTCTCCATCCAATATAAGGAGTTTGGCGTCATTTTCATCCGCCCTGGCTTGCCTGATCTCCTCCGAAAGTTCGAAGCCCCTATCATGGATTTCTTTTAGGGTTTCCCTTCGGGATCTATGATGGGCATAGACTCTTCTCTGGCGTTCACAATCAGAGACCTTTCTCAGTTTAGCTCGAATATCAGCGGCATCTTTCGAATAAATGGACACCTTTTTATCGGCCTTCGCGCGAGCTTCTTGAGCCTCGACATGGGCATCAACCACTTCAACCTTCATTCGCAGGAGATCGGTTTCGAGTTCTCCTATCTTGCTCGCCTGAACCGAGTAATCTTCCCGAGAATTTCGAAGTTGCGCTTCAAGGGTAAAAACTCTAGCCAAGGCATTCCTCTTGGCCGCAACACATGCGTCCTTCTGAGCCCTAAGCTCATTGCACTCTCTCTCAACCCGACCAACTCTTCCCCAAAGGCGCTCCAGATCCCCCATCTTCCTCTGCAGCTACAACGACATGACATTAATCCCTGAAAGCAAGAAAGAAAATATAAACATCGTCGCTGCAGAAATCACATGTTCCTCGAGGCGACCTTCATATTCGCGGATCCGGATCGCTTCATACTGAAGGTATGCGAGTTCTCTTGCTTGGTTATCGCTAAGGAGTTGAATGGATCTTTTCCCGTCTGAAGCTTTCCTCAATTCATACTTGAACTTATCAAAGACCTGTGAAAAGCGAACTCTGATTACAAAATAGGGATACGAAGTTGAAAGGTCGGAAGGTCATCAAAGCTCACCGTAGTGCAAAATTGTTGGGCCTCCCCAAAGGCCGACCGAGCGCTTTCGGACCTGGCTCCTTCGGTCCCCGTTGAACTACCCCAAGGAGAGACACCGCCTTCGGGGAGTCCGCTCCCATCATACGGCCCTTAGCCCCGAGCATCCTATAATGCACCCCCTATGGGAGAAGAAACTGACAAATTCATATTATCCCCTCTCGAAGTACCTTCGACAGGGGAGGAAAACGAAGACAAGGGAGGGATCACTTCCCCGAAGGTAAAAACTTCGGACCCATGAAGCGTGACGTCACTGCCCTTATAACTCTTGGGGAACCTCACTTCGAAAAGAGGTTCCCCGCGTGTAGGGGACTGCCTCCAGTCTCTCCCATCTCTCATTTTAGAGATCTCCCGTCCGCCCTCCATCAGGTATCGCCACTTACTCTCGTCACAAGCGGAACAAGCCACCAATCTCCGAACCCAATCCGTCAAATCGGGAATCTCGAATAGCATCCACGGAGTTGCTGCTAAAAGAAAGGGAAAGCGTCGTCACAAAGTCTGCCTTCGCTGCATATAAAATAAATACTCAAGTGCACCACTTACGTGCGAAATTCCATCTCTCGGGAAAAATCATGAACACCTGCGGGATAATATCGACAGTCCACACCAGGACAAATCGACCCATCCACCCGCGGTCCCTCTCCTCTTTGTCGCTAGCAACAAGAGGCTGAGTGGATCGGCGTTAGAGGGTGATTAGGCCCCAACAGTGTGAGGGACGATACAATATGATGAGATGATTAAGGGTGAACACGAGACCGGCCTTCTCGGCAAAGAATCTCATCATAGATGTTATCTTCCAGGAGGATGGATGAACCTGTGCCAAAGTAACATGATACCTTCTGCAAAGATCAAGCACAACCCTGTCTAGGGAGCCCAACATAAAAGGGTACGTGCACACATTCAAAAATTCCTCCACGTGAGTCATGATATTCTTCTCAGGGGAAGGGATCTACAGTGCCACATTCTCACCCTACCCGCAGTCTCTCTTCACAGCCTCGAGTTCTGGTGTCCGTTCGCCTAGCATCAACACGCCAGCGAGCTGGAAAAAAGCTGAAGCGGAATCCCCATCCTGATGAAGAGTGGGATTTGACCCGGTGTCCATAGGTGCTCCGGCGCGGGGAAGGGAAGACAAGGCGAAAGCTCTGAGCTAGAACAAAGAATCAATAAAAATGCGAGGAACTCTGCGAAAGTGATAATCGCATGAAAATGGTGAAGCCTTCCAGCAGGAGAAGACAATGTATTTATAGGGCAAAACGACAACTAATTAACTCGCTTTAAGGCATTGTCAATCCGGATAGTGTCGTTGCCACTCCTAGGAAGACGAACCGATGGGACCGTCGCAACCGCTTTTCGGACCCTATCACATGAACAACACTGCTTGAAAACTCGAGGTCCCCATATCAGTTCAGCCTTGAGAAGGTACCTATCTCAAGTCTCAACTATTGTGTCTATGGACACAAAGGGGCAGTCCATGAAGCTGCTAGACCGTCCCCGGACTGGTACCCGATTCCGGAGATCCCTACTGTCGTAATAAACCTCAAAGGGCCGACCGCATGTTGGCCGGTCTCAGGGATTTTTCATTGTTATTGCAGGCTGCAAAGAAACGTCAGTAGTACGAAACCTCGGAATGGCCCCCGACTTTCAGAAGGCTCATCGTTGCTTGCATAATTTCCTAGGGGAATTATCGTTCTTATCTCGAGGTGACATCCAATCTAAGGAGTATCCATCACTGTCAATACAGGTCCTGAAGGGAACCGTCAGAAATTTACACCTCGGACTGGCCCGAATTGGTACTCAGTCTCGACAGTTTCTGCTGCTCTAAAAATAAGCACCGGGCAAACCAACATAAAAAATGAAGGGAACATTGTTGCATGAAGGAAATTAGAAAACGGGAAATCCCCTGTTGTATTCACAAAAAATTTGTTTACAGAGGGCATGCCCCCACGAAGCTCCTCCCAGGAGCCGATACACAATGGGGAAAAGAAAACTCAAAAAGTGGCAGAACATGCCTACTCTTCGCCTTCACCATCAGACGAGTTGATGCCGGAATCGCTGCCTGAGCCCTCGTCCGAAGAAGTAGGAAGCAACGACTCCTCCTCCTCTATCATGACCTTCTCTATCTCGTCATTGAGATCAGTGCCTTTGATACTTGCTTCCTCAAGGGCTTGCCTCCTAGCTTGACAGCGTGCGTGAATAACGGCTTGAGTCCGCTTGAGCTCTACCTTCTCGGATATTTTCCTAGCCCGGTTGTTGGCGGTAATCGCATCTCTTTTATACAAGGCAACATGACCATCAGCCTCAGCCTTGGTCGCGGATAGTGAAACAATTTCACCTTGGGCGTGCCGGAGAAGACCCTGGCTCGAGGCTAGTTTTTCCTGAAAAAGGTATCTTTCCAAAGTCATAGCTTCATTCTGCTCCTTGAGCTCGAAAATCTCCGCATCTTTGGCCGCGAACTCCTATTGGAATTGCCTCACCGGGCATTCCCCTGTTCGACCTGCGGAACGAGCCATATCAGAAAATCCCCGACCCACGGAAGAAAGGAAATAAAACTCGTGTATAACATTTACCTGGTCAGCAAGACTAGCCTGCTCGTGGCGCACCCCCTCCAAACTGAATCGGAGCTCATTCAACTCCTCATCCTTTCGGGAGGAGGATATCTCTGACGCCTTGAGCTCCGACTTGAGCTTCCCAAGCTCCTCCTCACGCTTGGTGAGCTCGATATGAAGCTTGGAAAAGGCATGATCATACATCTTCTGGATCTGTAGTATGGGGGGGGGGGAGGATTAACAAATGAAGGCAGAAAATCGAAGGGAGGGACGAAGATTACCTGCTTTTGAAGCTTCCTCGCCTCTTCGAGGGCGACCGGGGTGTCGAGATCACTGTCATCCTCGATACCGGCAACGAAGTTCCTGAATGATTCAAACTCACTCTGAGAGACCCCCGCATCGACGACACTCCTATTCGAAGCATCACCTATTTTGCCAGGGGAAAACGAAGGGCCCATACCAAGGTTATCAACGATCTCGGTCAAGATAATTGTTTGATCCCGAATTACTTTGGGTTCGAGCCCCCTGAACTCAGAAACTAAAGACCCGTCGGTATGGGCCACATCGCGGTCAGACCGATGCTCGGGGACTCCATCCCCGCCAATGCTTTGCTCCAATCGAGGTTTATCCCCTTCAGCTATTTCCAGCTCGGGGGTCCCCCGATCAATGGCTTCTTGAACAATGGAACTTTGACCCGCCCCCTGCGCCAGAGGGTGTTCTTCACCACCGTCATCATCTGCAGCACACAGACTCGCTGCAGCAGCCGGAGTTAGGACCGTAACATCAATTTTGGGCTTGCGGATCCTGACTCTCTTTGATTTTGGAGACTCGCCCGAAGTCCCCTCCTTCCTTTTCTTGCCCTTCTCGGGCCTCGAAGCACTTGCCTCACCGGGCAGAGGTGGCCTCATTGACCAGTTGTCCCCAAGGCATGTATTGGTGGAACATGTCAGTTTCACTTCTACAGAAAAACAGTTGCGTTAAAATATACAACAATCACACAAGGAGCTTACCATGCTTCTTGGCCTACCGGCGCGTTCTGGCAAAATACCGCCATGAACGCATACCATACGGAAAGGCGGAGTTCAAGCGTCTGATCCATCCCGAGATTTCCAGGACCGCGTCAAGGAACCAGACAGTAGTTGTATTATCAAGAAAGGTCCGATTCAATAAAAGGAGATGAGGTAAGGGAGAAACACGTCTAAAACAAAGGTACTTACGATTCGTGTTCCATTTCTCTGGGAACGGCATCTGGTCAGCTTGAATAATATCTGAAGTCCTCACTTTGACGAACCGGCTTATCCAGCCACGGTCCTTGTCCTCATCGATGATCGCAAAAAATGGCTTTGCAGATCGATGGTGTAGCTTAATTGAACCCCCTCGAAAGAGTCGGGGTCTGTACAACTGTATCAAGTGATCGAGGGTAAATGTCATTCCCTCGATCTAGTTAAAAAAGTACCATAGCATGTATACGATACTCCAGAAAGAAGGATATATCTGACCGAGTGTTACTCGGTATTGACAGCAGAAGTCCAGTATGACCGGATCAATCGACGAGGGGGAGGAAGAATCTACGGGCCCGAGTGTGAAAGGTTACGTATAGATGCTGAGGAAGCCGTCTTTGTAAGTGGTTATATCTTCCTCAGCCTTGGGAATCTCAATAAGCGTTGTCTCCTCCCAGCTGCAATCAATTTTCACCCTTTCTACTTTGGGAATTATACTAATACATCTGGATACGGGCTCACATCGACCTGGTTTGTTAGGAGGGTTATCGATGGTGAGATCGGAGGTCATTTCGAAATCACCAGGAATACATTGCTCTACGCTCACTGGTTCTTCGCCTTATCTTTAGACGTGCGCACGGGGGAAGAAATATCCTCTCTTCGAGGGATCGTCTTGGAAGTCTTGGCCATGATTGAATCAGGTTTTACGAGAGAAGGGGTGAGAAGATAAAACTGAGGAGATGGATGGGCACAGAAGGAGCCTTAAAAACTTGAAGATGGAAGTGGAAATTCGGATGGCACGCGAATGTGATATTTATAGCGGTCGCATGAGCAATGTTAGGGAAAAAGAAAAGATTGATTCATTGACGGGTCGTGGGTCTTCTCGAGGATCGTGCTGATAAAGACCTCATGCAATCTTTTAAGGGAGATCATTAAATGCTCTGATGAGCTGACCCCACGACAGAAACTTCAAAGGAGTGAACATTCAAGAACGTTTCTTATCATTCTACTAACGCAGGGGCTATCTATGTACGGCTAAAATCGGGAAGGCCAATTTTATGTCTATTGTGATATACGGTAGCTTATTCGCGTAAAATTTAAGGTGTAGCCCGAGGTCCGACCTCGGGAAACCTTGCGTTCAATCTCGGGGCAGTACGGGTTCAGGATCGGCATAAGTAAGCGACACGAAGATTGAGGCAAATAACTCTACAACAAACTACAACTCCGTACTCAAACATTAAATAGCGGTATCAACTGCAAATCTTTGTAATAAATGCAAATGTACTATGTTGGGATTCCCCCTCTTATAAAAAGGGGACCCTTGTCATTTTGTAACATACTATATTGAATACAAGGCACAAGAACATTCTCTGTTTATCTCTAAAACATTCTCTATTCCTCTCTGTTAGCTCATTTACTTACATTTATCGCTTTCTATTAATTGTTCTTCATTTATAGCTCATTATTGATCATAAATAGCATATTCCAAATCCTATAAGTTTGTTATAGCTTCGTCGGTCATCTGACGGTAGCCCCGAGCCTCGACCTTGAGAACCCTCGAAGCCAGCATCGAGCCTCCAATTTAGGGCATCCTGATTTGCTTATCTTTGAACTCTTAACTGTTTTTACTCTATTTATTCCAACCATATTTAGCATCAACTTCCTAATAACTAGTACTAAGATAAATCACATATTTTTAGAACCACTTAATCAAATATAATTGTTGTTACCATTTTCAAGGTAAACAAGCATTTCAAAACAAGTAAGGATATACCAAATATTAAATACAACCCAAAATCTCGGAGTCACTAGTCATGAGCAACTAAACTAAATATACAAGTCTGGGAAAATATAAATACTATAAAAAGTAGGAAGGATAAGGCAAGGCTGCGGACGCCGTGCAGCTACCTCGCGAATCTTCGAAGCACTCTGAGACAGGGAAGACCAACTCTCACTCAGTCGCCCTGGCACCTGAATCTGCACACAAGGTGCATGGAGTAATGTGAGTACGCCAACTCAGTAAGTAATAAAGGTCAATAAGGTATGAGCAGTAACAAACACATAAGTACATGTCATAATTCAATGTAAGTACAACTCTTCTTTCCAACAGTATATATGTCAAATCATCACGCTTAAAAGCTGATTTCAGTAAAAATCATTTGAAAATATCTTTCCAACAATTTTAACAAAAATTCCAGAAGTTTAGAGTAAAAGTGATAAAAAGCATAAATAGCCTCTTGGGAAAAAACATGTGTCATAAACCGCCCCTCAGGCATAACATCACTCAGAATCAGCCCCCCAGGCAAACCTCACAATCACTCATAATTAGCCCTTCTGGAAAACTCACAGCCACTCATGCCTCCCAATCACTCGTCACTCGGCACTCGCACTTAGTAGGTACCTGCGCTCGCTGGGGGTGTACAAACTCCGGAGGGGCTCCTACAGCCCAAGCTCTATAACAAGCCATCTCGTGGCATAATAAATCGGGCATGCGGCCTCTCATATATCATATAACAGTACAACATGTTGCGGCGCGCAACACAGGCCCTCGGCCTCACTCAATAAGAATCCTCTCAAGCCACTCGGGCTATTAGTAAAACAGGGTGCTCAGCCCCAAAATATCATATATGCAACAAAACAAAATAAATAAGACTGAGTTATGAAATCATAACAGTGAGGAATCAATAGTAAAAAGCACCTAAGTGTCCCAACAACTTGGCACGAGGCCCAAATATGACATTCAACCCAAAACAATAATAATACTTTCTAAAACACAAAATATCATATAATTTTCCAGTAAAATACACAACTTAATAGTCGCTACTGGATGGACCAAGTCACAACCCCAACGGTGCACGCCACACGCTCGTCATCTAGCATGTGCGCCACTCCAAAATAGTGAAACGATGTGAAATCCAGAGTTTCATACTCTCAGGACAAGATTTACAATCATTACTTACCTCAAACTAGATGAAAATCTACTTCGTGATGCCCTTGACACTCGACTCGGCCTCAAATCGCCCCGAATCTATTAAAAATTAGATTCATACCATCAATATACGCTATAGGAACAAGAACCACACGAAAATAATCAAATTACATTAAAAATACCGAAATTGGCCAAACCCGACCCCAGGGCCCACGTCTTGAAATTCGATAAAAATCGCAAAACCAGAAATCCTTATCCTCTCAAGAGTCCATGCATACAAAATTCATCAAAATCTAACCTCGTTTGCCCCCTTAATCACCCAATTCTTAGTCTCAAGTTTCAAGCTCTAATCTCCAAATTTTAACCCTTAAATCCCAAAAATTTCATGCTCAATCAGTTAAATACCACCATAGATTCAAGTTTTAGGTACAAGTAACTTACCTCCACGAAAATCCCCTTGAATCCCTCTTCAAATTGCTCCCAAAAGATCCAACCCGTATGAAAAATGACGAACAATGGATAAAATTCGCAAAAGCAAGAATTTATGTGTTATGTCCAGGGGTTCCACACCTGCAGACCAATTACTCGCATCTGCGGTCCCGCATTTGCGACCAAATGTCCGCATCTGCGGACTTCACTTAAAACTCTCTGCCCGCACCTACGATCCATCCTCCGCACCTGCGGCTCACTGGTGTGACACCTTTCCACATCTGCGAATAGACCCCAGGTCTGCCTAACTCCGCACCTACGACACCAAATTTGCATATGCGATGGACACACCTGCGACCACCCTTTCGCAGGTGCGGAAAACCAGATCAGCAGCACACTAGCAGAATTTCCAAATTTCTAACTCTCTGACGGCCATCCAAAATCATCCCGAGCCCCTATGGGCCTCAACCAAGTATACAAAACACATCACATATCATCCCATGAACTTAGTCGAACCTTCGGAACACTCGAAACAACATCAAAACACCAAATTAACCTCGGATTCAAGCCTAAGGATTTCTAAACTTCCAAAATTCGCCAACGATGCCGAAACCAACCAAACCATGTCCGAATGACCTGAAATTTTGCACACATATCAAAAACGACACTACAAACCTATTCCAACTTCTGGAATTCCATTCCGACCCCGATAGCTAATTTTCCACTACCGACTGGAAATCACCAAAAATCCAATTTTGCCAATTCAAGCCTAATTCTACCGAGGACCTCTGAATAACATTCCGAACACGCTCCTAAGTCCCAAATCACCTAACGAAGCTATCTGAACCATAAAAACCCAGTTCCGAGATCATTCACCTAAAAGTCAACCTTTTCCAACTAATTAACCAACTTAAGAGACTAAGTGTCTCATTTCTCTCCAAACAATTACTCCGAACCCGAGCCAACCAACCCAACACAACATAAAAGAGATGAACCACACAAAATGAAGAAGAAATAGGGGAAACAGAGCTAAAACTCTCGGACCGACCGACCAAGTTTTTACAGATGGTTGGTTCGAAAATTGGGAGAGTTTGGAGTGAAATCGGAACACATGGTTCCCTAAGGTTGGCCAAAAAATCCAAGTTTGACTTAGGTCAATATTTTGAGTAAACGACCTCGGAATTGAGATTTGACGGTTCCAATAAGTTCGTAAGATGATTTCGGGCTTGGGTGTATGCTCAGATAGGGTTTCGAATAACCGGGAGCGTTTCGGCGCCTAATGGTGAAAGTTGGTTCTTGAATGTTTTAGAAGTTCTTTCAAATTTTGGTTTGGAACACGTTTTGGTGACATTGAGGTCCAAACGGAATTCTGAGACCGGAAATAGTTCTGTAATGTCATTGAAGACTTGCACGCAAAATTTGGTGTCATTCCGAGTAGTTTAATGACGTTTCAGCGCATTGGAAGTGAAATGAAGAACTTGAAGTTCTTAAGTTTGATTTATTGGTTTTGGGTTGAGAATCTTAATTTTAATGTTGTTTCAGGCGTTCCGAGAGTTGAGCGAGTCCGTTTTACGATTCCAAACTTGTTGGTATGTTTGGACGGGGCCTCGGGGGCCCCGGATACCATTCAAACGTTGTGCGAGTCGAGTTTGAAGTTCAAAAAAGCTGCTGGTGCACCAGTTCTGGTGTGACCGCACCTACGGTTGGTCAGCCACAGGTGTGAGCCATTAGCCGCAGAAGCAAAGGTGGGAGGATAACCCAAGCATCGTAGGTGTGGATGTTTTAACGCACTTGCACGACCGCAGGTGCGAGGCCAGAGGTAGCAGGTGCGAGCCTGTGCGCAGGTGCGATCCCTTGAGCCCGCATATGCGGATCTTGGAAAATAGGGAAGGATGCGCACCTGCGATGGATTTTTTGCAGGTCCAGCCATCTCCCCACATGTGCGAAAAAGCTGAAGGCAGTGAGGTTCTTTTAAAAACGGGACTTAGGCATATGGAGTCATTTATTTCAATCTTGGGCGATTTGAGAGCTCTTAAGGAGGGGATTTCGACCTAGCCTTGTGAGGTAAGTAAAATCTACCTAATGTGAGTTTAATATATAGTTTATGGGTAGATTTTAACATGTAAATTAGTGAAAATCCTGGGTTTAGAGGAAAACCTAGGGTTTTGGTAAAAATGAAATTTTACCACAAAAATGGTTATGGAACTTAGTGAAAATCACATATTTATGTTCCTAAGGTTATGGGTAACAAATTTGTTTGAAAATTTCCGTAATACGAGCATGTGGGCTTGGGGTGAATTTTAGGAATATTGCAAATTAGGTTGGGTAATCACTTTAAATGGTGGAATTATGAAATTTTGAGCATAGATTGATTAGTTTATGTAATGTTTGACTAGATTCGAGTTGTTGGGCGTCAAATTTGGAGGTTTGAGCCCGTTCTTGAATTTGGGAAGTAGGATTTGATACGAGGTAAGTCTCCTTTCTAACCTTGTAAGAGGGAAATGTTACCATAGGTGAATTTTATTAAATATGTGAGTATTTGTGGGGGCTACGTACGCATAAAGTGACGAGAGTACGTACGTAGATACTATTCCTATTATGTCCGGGTAGTTTAGGGTTACACCATACTTTGTGAACACCGTTATTTGATGATACTTTCTATTTGTGATAAATAAAATTAAGTTGAGAATCGCTAAGTATTTAAAGCTTCTAGTTGAATTGCCTTTTTCTTTTAAAAGAAAAGGGTTTAAGAAAAGAATTTGATTTAAATGATTAAATTTATATTTGACTGCGTCACATAAATGATTCGCGAGCGGGGTGAATAGATGCATCTGTGGTTCGCGCCGGTCGACCCTCTGACAGTGCACATTTTATTATTATGTTGGATCAGGCCGTATGACCTCGGCATGACTTGCATATGTTATTTATTTGGAACTTTTCGTGATATGTACTGCTTTAAATGCCTTGAAATGTAAATTGTTAAATGATATGATGGAAATTGACATTTTATTTATGAAAGAAGAACTAGTCACTTCCTGATACTTACTATCAATATTATTCATGATATCCCTGCTTAGCATAACACTTTAATCATGTTATTGTTGACCCTAGTAAGTGTCAAGTCAACCCCTCGTCACTACTTCTTCGAGGTTAGGTTGGATACTTACTGGGTACATACGCTTCTGTACTTAATTGTACATGATCTGAGGATGGTGCATCTAGTTCCCACCCGGCGCGCATTCTTGATATCTGCTCGAGACTTCATGATGAGATGCCCCATTCCGATCCATTCAGCAGCATTGCCGGAGTTTCGCTTTTGTTGTATGTGTCTATACTATTTCAGACAGTAGGATAGTTATATTTTTGTACATTCTACTAGTTGCCCTCGTACTTGTGACACTAGATCCTGGCACACACATTAGTAGACTATTATTTTTGGGTTGTAAAATTATATTCATGATTTCCTCTAGTGGTTCTTGCGTTGGTTGCCTTGTAACTTCATTAAGTACTAAATGCTTAAATTTAAGTAAAAATTTGTGGTTGGAAATTCTTAAATAAAAATGGAAATCACTAGGTTGTCCATGGTTGGCTTGTCTAGCAGCGGTGCTAGACGCCATCATGACCTGACATGGAATTGGGTCGTGACAACATGGTATCAGAGCTCTAGGTTCACATAGGTCTCACATGTTATGGGTAGGTCTAATAGTGTCTCCCGGATCGGTGCGTAGACGCGTACTTATCTTCGAGAGGCTATAAGATGTTAGGAAATTACTCTTTATTCATCTCTTATCGTGCAATTGATGGTATACTAAGTTCTTCTTTCTATTCTCTCACAGATGGTGAGAACGTGCGCAACAGACATTCTAGACCCGGGAGGAGCTGCTCCTCCTGTTGTTTGACGCCGAGGTCGGGGTAGGGCACCGACCCTAGGTAGGGGACGATGGTGTCCTAGAGTTGCCCCTATAGCACCACCAGCGGATCCAGTGGAGGATCTCATCATCGAGGATCAGGGCGAGGTGCCCGAAACAGAACCAACCCCGGTAGATTTCATGACAGTACCGGGCTTTCAGGAGGTCATGGGTCATATGTCGCGGTTCATGGATTCTATGACACATGTTGGTTTATTTTAGCATACCTAGTCACATCTCAGGTGGGAGGGGTAGCACAGACCCCTACTGCTCAGGATCCTGGGCATGCAACTGTAGTGTATCAGACTCCGCGTACACTACCAACCAGTTGCAGCAGTTGTGCATGAGCCTATACCAGCTGCGGATGGTGAGCCGCAAAAGCTATTGGACAGGTGGACCAGATTACACCCTCCAGTCTTCGGAGGCGAGCGTCATGAGGACGCCTAGAACTTCATTGATAGGTATAGGGACAGACTGCACAACATGAGGATATTGGAGTCTCATGGGGTGGACTTCACTACTTTCCAGCTGGAGGGCAGGGCCCGTAGATGGTGGCAGTCTTACCTTCTTGGCAAGCCAGCAAGTTCTCCTCCCATTACTTGGGCCAGTTCACACAGCTTTTCTTGGACAGGTATATTCCACCCTCTTTAGAGGGAAGAACTGCGGTATCAGTTTGAGCAGCTTAAGCAGGGTCAAATGTTAGTGACCGAGTATGAGGTGAGGTTTTCTGAGTTGTCCCTCCATGCACTTATGATACTTCCTACAGACGCAGAGAGAGTGCGGAGGTTTCTTGTGGGATTGCACTTTGGTATTAGGGCCAATATGGCCCGGGAGGTTGAGATGGGGACTCCTTATCAGTTGGTAGTAGAGATTGCTTGGAGGATCGAGGGCTACCGTCAGAGGGGTAGAGAGAATATACAGCAGGACAAGAGGGCCCATTTCTCTAGAGAGTTTAGAAGTACCCCGGCTAGGGGCAGAGGTCAGTTTGGGAGGGGCCAGCCCAGCAGGTCCCCATATTCAGCACCACCACTACCTCCTCGAGGTGCTCCAGTGAGGCCTTATTTCAGTGTTATGCCGGAGAGTTCTTATTGCCCGCCAACTATTCAGATTTCCTCCGGCAGGTATTCTGGCCATCAGGTTCTTCTAGTGCCTATTTGAGTGCCATGCCAGAGTGTTCATACCGCCCACCATCCATTCAGGGTCCTTTTAGTGGGTATTCAAGTCATCAAGGTCATACTTCGGGACAACAGTCTATGGTACCGAGAGGTTGTTACGAGTGTGGAGATCCGGGTCACATAAAGAGGACTTGCCCCAGGCTTCAGGGCAAGGCAGTGCAACGGGGTCAGGCTACTATTTCAGCTCTACCAGTTGCGCCAGTTGTCCGGCCTCCTAGAGGCGGAGGGAAGGCAGGTAGAGGTCGTCCTATAGGTGAGGACAGTCAGGTGGAGGCCAGCCAACTGGAGCTCCAGTTAGATTCTATGCTTTTTCGACCAGACCAGATGCAATGGCCTCTGATGCCGTGATCACAGGTATTATTTCTGTCTACGGTAGGGATGCTTCGGTATTATTTGATCCAGGATCTACCTATTCATATGTTTCATCTCTGTTTGCTCATTTCCTGGGTATTCCTCGTGAGTCTTTGGGTACTCCTGTTTATGTGTCCACTCCTGTGGGTGAATCTGTGGTTACATTTTGTGGTTATGAGACTAGAGCGAACCTTCTGTTGCTTGATATGGTTGACTTTGAGGTCATCCTGGGCATGGACCGGTTATCCCCATATCACGACATTCTTGATTGCCATGCCAAGACGCTTACTTTAGCAATGTCAAAGTTGCCGAGATTGGAGTGGAAGGGTTCCTTTGTTAGCACGTCCAGTTGGGTTATCTCTTTTCTAAAGGCTCGACATATGGTCGAGAAGGGTTGTTTGGCTTATCTAGCTTATGTTCGGGACACCAACGCAGGGTCTTCGACGATTGATTCAGTGCTAGTAGTCCGGGAGTTCGCCAATGTGTTTCCTTCTGACCTTCCAGGCATGCCGCCAGATCGTGATATTGACTTCTGTATTGATTTGGCTCCAGGTACCCAGCCTATATCCATCCCACCGTATCTTATGGCTCCGAAAAAGTTGAAAGAGTTGAAGGATCAACTTGAGGAGTTGCTAGAAAAGGGATTTGTCAGACCGAGTGTATCACCTTAGGGTGCACCAGTATTATTTGTGAAGTAAAAGGATGGGACTATACGGATGTGCATTGATTACCACTAGTTGAACAAAGTCACCATCAAGAACGTTGTCGCGTATCGATGATTTATTTGACCAGTTGCAGGGTGCTAGGGTATTTTCTAAGATCGACTTGATATCAGGGTACCATCATCTGAAGATTCGGGACACAGATGTTCCGAAGACTGCCTTCCGTACTAGATATGGCCACTATGAGTTCCTAGTGATATCCTTCGGCTTGACTAATGCCCCAACGGCGTTTATGGATTTGATGAACCAGGTGTTCATGCCTTATATTGATTCTTTTTTTATCACCTTCATTGATGACATCTTGATTTAATCACGCAGCCTGGGGGAGCACGAGCATCATTTGAGAGTAGTGCTTCTGACTTTGCGAGAACTGAAGTTGTATGCTAATGTCTCCAAGTGTGAGTTTTGGTTAGATTCTGTGGCGTTTTTGGGGCATGTTCTGGAGAGGGTATTTAGGTGGATCCCAAGAAGATTGAGGCAGTTCATAGTTGGCCTCGTCCTACTTCAGCGATCGAGATCAGGAGTTTCTTGGGATTAGCAGGTTATTATCGCCAGTTTGTGGAGGGCTTTTCATCCATTGCAACACCTTTGACTAGATTGACCTAGAAGGTTGTTCCGTTCCGATGGTCCGATGAGTGTGAGGCGAGCTTTTAGAAGCTCAAGATAGCTTTGACCACAACACCAGTTCTAAAGTTGCCTTCTTGTTTGCGGATGTATATAGTTTATTGCGACGCTTCACGCATTGGCTTGGGTTGTGTATTGATGCAGGACGGGCGTGTTATTGCACATGCTTCACGTCAGCTGAAGATTCATGAAAAGAACTACCCTGTGCATGATTTGGAGTTGGCCGCGATTGTTCATGCTCTTAAGATTTGGAGGCATTACTTATATGGGGTGTCTTGTGAGGTTTATACCGACCACCACAGTTTGCAACACTTGTTCAAGCCAAGGGATCTCAATTTGAGGCATCGTAGATGGCTTGAGTTACTAAAGGATTATGACATCACCATTCTTTATCATCTAGTCACAGAAAAACCTTTTCGCGGATGCCTTGAGCAGGAAGGCAAAGAGTATGGGTAGCTTGGCATTCATTTCAGCATAGGAGAGGCCACTATCTTTGGACATTCAGTCCTTGGCTAACATACTTGTGAGGTTGGATATTTCTGAGCCCAGCCGAGTTCTTGCATGTGTTGTTGTCCAATCTTCATTATTGGGGCAGATCAAGGCTCTGACTTGATGATCCGCATTTGGCAGTTCTTAGAGAGACGGTACTACATGGTGGTGTCAAAGAGGTTTCTATTGGAGATGATGGTGTTCTGTGACTTCAAGGTCGCCTATGTGTTCCCAATGTTGATGGCTTGAGGGAGAGGATTCTAGAGGAGGTACACAATTCACGGTATTCTATTCATCCATGTACTATGAATATGTTTCGTGACCTGACACAACATTATTGGTGGCGGTGGATGAAGAAAGACATAGTGGAGTATGTATCTAGGTGCCTAAATTTCCAGCATGTTATTTATGAGCACTAGAGGCCAGGAGTACTACTCCAGCAGATGACTATACTTGAGTGGAAATGAGAGCGCATTACTATGGACTTCGTAGTTGGGTTGTCGCGGACTTCGCGAAAGTTTGATGCAGTTTGGGTCATTGTCGACAGGTTGACCAAGTCGGCACACTTCATTCCAGTTATGACTACATATACTTCAGAGAAGTTGGCCCAGATTAATATTCGGGAGATAGTTCGGTTGCACGGTGTGCTTGTTCACTTCACACTTCTGGAGAGCCGTACAGAGTGAGTTGGGGACCCGTGTAGAGCTCAACATAACATTCCATCCACAGACTGACGGGCAGTCACAACGGACATTTCAGATATTGGACGACATGTTGAGAGCATGTGTGATTGACTTTGGGGGTCAGTGGGACTAGTTCTTGCCTTTGGCCGAGTTTGCTTACAACAACAGTTACCAGTCCAGCATCGAGATGGCTCCATTTGAGGCCTTATATGGTCAACGGTGTCGTTCTCCCATCGGGTGGTTTGAGCCTGGCGAGGCCAAGTTATATGGTACAGATTTGGTGAAGGATGACTTGGAAAATGTAAAGTTGATCCAGGAGCGACTTCGCACGGAACAGTCCAGACAGAAGAGTTACGTAGATCAAAAGGCGCGGGATGTATCATTTATGGTCGTCGAGAAGGTTCTCTTGAAGGTCTCGCCGATGAAAGGTATTATGAGATTCGGGAAAAAGGTCAAGTTGATCCCCATGTTTATAGGCCCATTTAAGGTGTTGAGGCGAGTTGGGGAGGTTGCTTATGCGCTTGCTTTACCTCCCAGCTTATCAGGAGTTCATCCGGTTTTCATGTGTCTATGCTCCGGAGGTACCACACCGACATGTCACTTGTGTTAGACTTCAGCACTATTCATCTAGATGAGAGCTTAGGTTATGAGGAAGAGCCAATTGCTATTGTTGATAAACATGATCGCAAGTTGAAGTCTAAGAGGATTTCCGCAGTGAAGGTCCAGTGGAGGGGCCAACCAGTTGAGGAGGCGACTTGGGAGTCCGAGGAGGACATACAGAGCAGATATCCACACTTATTCAGCACCCCAGGTATGATTCTAGACCCGTTCGAGGATGAACGTTTATTTAAGAGATGGAGAATGTAATGACCCGACCGGTAGTTTTACCTGTTAGAACCTCTTTCCCCTAAATGAGACTTCCCGTACTTTCTTTTACTGATTTATGACTTGCGGGGATAGTTGGTTAATAAATTGGGAGAGTTTGGAGTGAAATCGGAACACTTGGTTCCTTAAGGTTGGCCAAAAAGGCCAAGTTTGACTTCGGTCAATATTATGAGTAAACGACCTCGGAATCAAGATTTTACGGTTCCAATAGGATCGTATGATGTTTTGAACTTGGGCGTATGCTCGGATCGGGTTTCGGATGACCCGGGAGCATTTTGGCGCCTAATGGTGAAAGTTGGTTCTTGAAGGTTTTAGAAGTTCCTTCAAATTTTGGTTTGGAACACGTTTTGGTGATATCGAGGTCCAAACGGAATTCTGAGATCGAGAATAGTTCTGTAATGTCATTGAAGACTTGCACGCAGAATTTGGTGTCATGCTGAGTAGTTTAATGACGTTTCAGCGCGTTGGAAGTGAAATGAAGAACTTGAAGTTCTTAAGTTTGATTAATTGGTTTTGGGTTGTGAATCTTAGTTTTAATGTTGTTTCGGGCGTTCCGAGAGTTCAAGAAAGTCCATTTTATGATTCCAAACTTGTTGGTATGTTTGGACAGGGCCTCGGGGCCCCCAGATACCACTTAAACGTTGTGCGAGTCGAGTTTGAAGCTCAAAAGAGCTGCTGGTGCACAAGTTCTGGTGTGACCGCACCTGCGGTTGGTCAGCTGCAGGTGCGAGCTCACAGGTGCAAGCCATTAACCGCAGATAGAGTTCGTCGGGGTGATGCTAGAGAGGTGACTATTGGTAATGATGGAGTTATGAGGATGCATGGTCGTATTTGTGTGCCCAACGTTGATGGTATTCGAGAGTTGATATTAGCAGAGGCTCACAGTTCGTGGTATTCTATACATCCGGGTGCTGCGAAGATGTATCAGGATTTGAAACAGCAGTATTGGTGGAGACGGATGAAGAGAGATATTGTTGAGTATGTGGCACGGTGTCTCAACTACCAGCAGGTCAAGTATGAGCACCAGAGGCCAGGTGGTTTGCTTCAGAGGTTAGATATTCCAGAGTTGAAATGGGAGAGGATTACTATGGACTTTGTAGTTGGGCTTCCACGGACTTCGAAGGGTTTTGATGCTATTTGGGTCATTGTGGATAGATTGACCAAGTCCGCGCACTTCATTCCTGTCAGTACTACTTATACTTCAGAGCGGTTAGCTGGTAT
>ML281149.1:5452-18859 GCA_005239495.1 Nicotiana undulata | reverse complement strand
TTCTGTTTATTTATTTTATTATTTCCAGAATTGTTTTACAAATACAGAGTTATAACAGTTCCAGCCTTCGAATTACGAAGCTAATCAGGAGAGAAGAATTAAGGGATAAGCAGAAACTCACAAATATTTCTAAACAACTTTTTTTTCTTCATATTCTTTTTGTTTTGTTATAGTTTATTTTTCGTACTACGAAACTTTATTGCAAACAGTGTGAAGTTAAAATAATTTGTACGAATATTCATAGGATGACATTCGACCGATTGTATACTTTGTAAAACAACAAAGAAACAAGACAGACATGCTTTTTTTATAAGACACCACAAATCAAAGCTCTCGTGCTCCTTAGTGGAGAAAAAGCTTATACTATATAGCAACCAAATACTATTTAAGAAATTTAACTCATGAAATATAATTAGCTTAATGATTCCAAACTTGAGTAAAATTAGGTTGAATATATATTCATTAGTGAGTCATTTTTGACATAGTTCATCTAGAAGATTGAATCAATTCAAGTTGCATGTGAAGCACAAAATGACACATAAGAAAACTTATTAAAATATTTTTAAGAAAACAAAATTTAGGTTTAGCTTATTAGATGTAGTCATGATAAATAAAAGATAGTGAGACTTTTATTTGGTAATAAAACAAATTAAAAAAGAATAACAAATATATAAATTAAAAAATGTGAGTTAGAAATTAAGACTAGATTATGATATAGTTTAGATCAAATTGACATGCCCATATTGCCCTAAGCAAATATTATAGAGATTATGACCCAGCGCCTATTTATCAATACGACTTGTTTTAATCACACAGATATAGCTAGCTCATAATTTCAAGGGGCTTGATGAAAAAAATAATATTTTTCGGGGAAATATATACAAGAATTAAAACCTTTATATCAAAGACGTCAAGTCTACGAAAATTTGGCTAATTAAAGGTTGACAGAACTAAATAAACGATTAATTTGGCAACTTTAATTGAATTGGTTAGTCTTAATAAAACTATCAGATCAGATTGATGTAGACGTTAGTCTATACAAAACAATGATAAGTCAAATTTTCCAATTTACTCATTTCAAGACAACTTGCAAATCTTATAATGTGATTATTGATTAATCCTGTCCCTTAAGAATAAATGGCCGTGGTCCTACCAAGAATTAATAAATGGGAGCTTTTAAAGGTACAGCATACCTACTGTTTTTTTTTTGTTTGTTAAATAGGTTAAAATTAGATGTGACAAAATCAACCTATTTTTTTGGTATCCGATTTAACTAGTTCAAGTTTGAAGCCGGTTATATTAAGACTCATTTCTTGACTTGACCGAACAGATTGAATAAAAAGTAACCTAAACATTTGTCACGACCAATTCCATTATAGATCGTGATTGCACCCAACATCATTGTTAGGTAAGTTAACACTGATCAAATTAGTAATTTCTGTTTGAGTAATACATTTGTTGAAAAAGATTTAGAAATTTACTGATGTGACAAAATTAAACGGAAGATTGAGTAGAAAACCGTAATCATGTAAGTAATGCCAAAATCATAAGTCTACTAGTGTGTGTGTCAAGATCTGGTGTCACAAGTATGTGGGCAATGTAGTAGAATATACAAAAGAATTCTAGCCTACTGTCTGAAAGGAAATAGACAGAAAAATGAAACATAAGAGATACTCCAGCTGCTGCAAGACGGCTCGAAAGGTAGCTCGCCGTGAAGTCTCGAGATGGGGATCAACTCTGCGCGCCCGACTGGTAACCAGATGCACCTGCCTCAGATTCTGTACAATTAAGTACAGAAGTGCAGCGTGAGAAATAATATGTACACAGTAAGTATCTAATCTAACCTCGAAGAAGTAGTGACGAGGGGTCAACTCCGACACTTACTAGGGCCAATAGCCTGATATTATGAGATTTTAATTAAGCATGATATACAACAATAAAATTCAGAACAAGAAATAACTGAACAAGTCTTCACCGTATTTAATAACTTATATCACTTTCTTCCTTTAGAACATATGATCCACAAACAATGAATTTATGCCAATTATGAGAAGAACTTTCAATTATATTATTACACACAAATACCACCGAGGACGTTCTGCCCGGTCCAACATAAACGTAAATTGTGCACTGCCGAGGGTCGAACGACGCTAACCATAGATGCATCCATTACCTGTTCGCGAATCATACATGCGATGCGGTCAAATATAAATTTAAGAAATTATCCCGCTCGCGAATTGTACTTGCGACGCGGTTACACAAAGATTTCTTAAGTTATTATAGTACTCTCCCATTCTTTTCAAAACACTAAATTCAAATGGAAACTTTTAAGATCCCGACATTTTCCTCAATTTCAACCTTTTTTGAAACATTTAATAAAAAAACTCAATCATGCTCCTTCTCAAAGCAAACAATAAACCTAATTCAATAATAATATCAACAAGGTATGATGTAAGACTAGAACTATCCGGACATAAACAAGAATAGTAGCTACGCACGGACTCTCATTACTTTGCGCGTACGTAGCCCCCCACAAATAACAACACATATTAATTAAGTTCACATATGGGGTAAATTCCCTCTCACAAGATTAGAAAACAGACTTACCTTGTCTCAAAGCTTACTCCCAATTTAAGAATGAGCTCAAACCGCCAAAATTGATGCCAAACGACTCGAAACTAGTCAAATATTATATAAGTTAATCAATTTATGCTCAAAAGTTCATTTTTCCACTATTAAAGTGATTACCCAACCCAAATTGCATGATTCTAAAATTTACCCCCGGGTCCACATGCCCGGATTTCGAATATTTTAAAGAAAGTTGTTACCCATAACCTTAGGAATAAGAATATATGATTTTTACTAAGATCTATAACCAATTTCGTGGTCAAACCTCATTTTTATCAAAAACCTAAGTTTTCATCTAAACCCTTGTTTTTCACTAATTTTTACATGTTAATCTACTCATAATCTATGTATTTAACTCATGTTGTATAGAAATTACTTACCTCAAAGTGTTAGGTGAAAGCTCCCTTCCAAAAGCTCCAATAATCGCCCAAAAGTTGAATGAAATGAAATAAATGGCCTAAATTTCACATTAAATGAGTTGTGCACAGGTTTCATATGTCGCATTTTCGACATCTGGTTCACAATTGCGAAGGTAGCAAATGCGACAAAATAATCACAAATGCGAATCGGGCTCCCCATGTCCAAGTCGCAAATGCGATCAATGCAGGGTCGCAAATGCGACGGTTTCTCTCGCAATTGCGAGCTAGCTCCAGACCAAGCTTCATCGCAAATGCGAAACCTTTCTCGCAAATTCAAGGCTCGCAAATGCGAACATATTCTCGCATTTGCGAGACCGCAGCAGCTGCCAAGAACACCAGAAAATTGGAGTGTTTTCAACTCCTTCCACATGTCCAAAACTCGCCCGAGCCCTCGGGGCTCCGCACCAACTACCCACACAAGTCTAATAACCTCATACAAACTCGCTCGAGCGATCAAAACACAAAAATAACTTCAAAACTTCGAATCGGACGCCAAAACGCATGAATTGGCTCATGAACTTCAAGAACTTTCAAAAAGACTTCCACTCGTCCGATTCCTAACGAATAAACTCGGAATGACACTAAATTTTGCGTGCAAGTATTAAATGACATTACGAAACTATTCCCGATCTCAGAATTCCATTTGGACCTCGATATCACCAAAACCCGCTCCAAACCAAAATTTAAGGGATTTTTAGAGCCTTCAAGAACCAGCTTTCACTATTAGGCGTCGAAATGCTCCCGGGTCATCCAAAATCTGATCCAAATATACGCCCAAGTCCGAAATCATCATACAAACCTATTGGAACCGCCAAATCCCGATTCTGAGGCCGTTTACTTAAAATGTTGACCGAAGTCAAGCTTCGCATTTTAAGCCAACCTTAAGGAACCAAGTGTTCCGATTTCAACCCGAACCCTTCCAAATCCCGAGCTAACCATCACCGCAAGACGCAAGTCATAAAACAGTAAAAACATATACGTGAAGTATTATTTAGGGGAACAAAGTTCTAGAAAGCAAAACGACCAGTTGGGTCGTTACAACATTCGTCTAAAATGGGTCAAAACATTGTAATCTTGACATATCAAAATGTAAATTTGGAAGAACTTAATTAAAGATAAGTTTCTTTTACTACTTTTTTTTTTCAAAAACACAAAATACAAAAAAGAAGGGGAGGTTGGGTCATGTTAAGCGCGTTGAATTATAACCTATTATCTTGATATCCAACTCATTTTGATCCAAGCAAACTTTGGACGGGTCATGACCCAATTTTGATAGTCTAAATTTGATTCAACCCGTCCATTTGTCACTTTGAGCTAAAATTATGAAAAATAGGACCTGCATATTTTCATATTTTCCAGGTCTAAGGTTTAAATCATAGGTGTGGTGATGGTTATTTATACTTGCTCCCCTAATTAGGCTATTGTTAAGTTTTCTCCACGAAACAGAGCTAGGTGTAGTTATTAGAAACTGGCACCGATGATGAAAGCTCCATTTCAAGAAATCTGAGACAATGGGATTGATTTTGATGGATTATTTTGATAGTACTTTCCAGCTTCCTCATTTATAGAAATAATATCGTGTGTGCTTGCTGGTATTGACTATTTGTATCCAGTTTCTGCAAAATGTAACATCAAACTTCTAACGAAGAAAACACTCGAGGGCAAAATGGAACCACACAAAAAAAAGTCTAAGTTACAATGTAGCTGTCTTTTGTCAAATAAACCGAGCTACTGAAACCTGCGGGATTATTAACAATACCTTAGAGTGCTAATAAATTTTAAAAT
Source organism: Nicotiana undulata (assembly GCA_005239495.1). NCBI lineage: Eukaryota > Viridiplantae > Streptophyta > Magnoliopsida > Solanales > Solanaceae > Nicotiana > Nicotiana undulata. The sequence continues at coordinate 14,027 of ML281149.1, read as the reverse complement.
TAATTTCATCGTTCAATAGAGGCGACTGTCTTTTTGATTGGTACCGCAATCGTCCTTTGATTGGGCATTGGTGCAACCGAGAAGGTCTATGGCTCGAGTCCATGTAGCCCCGTAAAAATAAAAAATGCAAAAATCGGAAAATTGCATAATTTTCATTTCTTCATTATATTGCCTGTGAGAAGCTGAAGCTTTTGGCTTTAATTGACAATATATGATAGATTAAAGACCAATATAAAAAGACGTGCCGCATGATTGGATTCCTAAATATGCGTTTCTCTTTACAGCCGCAGCTTTTGGCACATCATTGCATAGTTATGTGTTAAAGCTTAGCACTCAAGATAAGTGTGATGTGTTCGCACACAAATTTTTTCACTTAATTATCATTCATTAACTAGACGAGGAAAGGCCCGTATACGAACCCAATATTATAATCTTAAAATTATTATTTATTAAGATTTAATTAATTTTTTGATAAATAAATTGATCCTTATTACTTCTTCCGGTCTAAAATAAGTAATTTTTTGCTTGTTTTCACATAAATTAAGAAGTTTACCTTTTAGCATTAATTAGCAATGAAATTGACCATACTAACATTTACTATCCTACATAAACACTCCTAACACATACTCTAACACTATTTACTCCAAGGGTAATGTAGGAAAAAAATAATTAATTCATTCTTGAAATCTGGAAAAATCACTTATTTTGGACCACAAAAAAAAATTTAGAAAATCACTTATTTTGAACCGGAGGGAGTATATTTATTTAATCACGGATAGAGAATGATGTTGAGGATCACAATTTATAATTAGTTTATTTTAATAATTTTCTTAAAATTAAACTATAAATTATAATCTGTTTAAATTGCTCCAATTAACATAAAAAGACCGCGTGCTATAATACTCATTGTTAACATCAATATCAAACATAAACATCAAATTGAAAATTTAATTTCAATGGTATTATTCTTCTATTTGAATATTTTACAAGAGAATACATTAAAGCTACAAGTGTCATCTATATTAACAAATTTTCTAGAATAAGAAGCTTACCAATCTATTTGTAAACTATTCTTGAATACATCCAAATTGGTTTCACGAGAGTTTCAACAGTGAGAACAATCAGCTACTTGATGAAAGTTAACACGAACAACATTATTCTTTAAAATACGATAAAAGATGGAGGAAAAAAACTTACTATTGATTTTATCTCATGTCTTGTATACAACAAAATCAAGAGAATTTTTTAGTACAGTAAAAAAAGAGAACTTCCAAGGGGACTCCCACCCTTAAAGAGGCAATTTAGTACTTCAAACAAAGAGAGCCAAAGGCCCTAAACAAATATTAACATGATTTAAATTATAGTAATTCAATATAGTAGTTCAAATTATTTTATTATAACTCGTTTAAAGTGATATTAACTGGTGATAAAATATAAAATATTTGATAGAAGTCTATATAAATTATTATAGGTATTTTAACTTTTTTTAATTAAGGAGATAAGAGAAATATTTTTATTTTTCTTAGATTTATCATATGTTAATTTTTATAATGAAATAATAAAAATAAAAATAAAAATAATGTTTAGTATAATTTATTGATAATTGAAAACTTATCAGGGAAAAATGTGTTCAACCATTAGTTTAAATTTTCACATCAATTAAGCATATAAGAGATAACCACTAATATAGTATGAACAAATCAATCACTTAAATTTACTTTGAGATTTAATAAACTATACTTTTTAAAATTACTTCTAAATATGAATTTTTCTAGTTTGATATCGCTTTCAAATAGTGTGGATAGATGAAAACCTTTTAATTTTAATTTTTAAATTACTTAAAACAGTATGGGTAAATACGAAAATCATGTAAATATTTATCAATATCTCCTTTGCTGCACTATTATTTAAAAATTAAGTTTACTTTCTCTGTGAAAACTTCTAGTTGACAAAACTAAAAATGAATGTTTCAAATGATTATTTGCATGTAGTGCTCTCCATAAAAGTAGTCTAATCAACATGGAGTAACATTTAAAGGAGTGTTGTAGTTATGAGAACGTGAGTTCCATGTGTACCAATGATAGTTAGCATTTAAGAATTTCAAACAATTGAGGAGCTTTTTTAAAATGACATATAAGCCCTTGGTCGACCATCTTTCCTCTTCTATATAATAGAAATATTTTCACTTTATTTAGTTAGTATCAGTGATAAGTTGATAATCCTCTGTCTTAATTTTGAAAATCGCACGAGTTGTTCTTTGATCGTAATTTTTTCATATACTTTTTAAATTATTAATTATGTCTCGAAATTTAAATACACGCTCAAAATTAAAATATTTAAATCTCGAAAAGTAAAAAGTATCACATAAATTGAGATAAAGAGAGTATATAATTTAGTATAAACATCGAATGCAGATAATTTTTCACTATGCACTCCCCCACCCCCCCTTCAATTTAGGGTTCTTGCAACAATTTGCTCCGAATGAATGAGTAATTAGAAATGGTTACACCAGATGTTATGTTCACATGGTCCAAAATGTACTGCCCACAAAAGCCAATGGTCTTTTCCGTTACTTCCTCAATCTGAAAGCATGTGTGACTTGGCTAACTCATCACTGAAAAAAGATAGGTGTTAGGTAAATCAAAACTAGCTTAGCTTGTGATCGAGTTGTGACTTTACTGACTCAAGGAAAGGTATATACAGGATAAACCAGCTCAACTATTCCTTGTTTGATCTGTGATTTAATCGATACATGTATTTCTTGAGCTGAAGGACAATCGACAATGGCGTATCTAGGTTAAGAAGTTGAGTTTACGTGAACCCATGCTCTTTCTTAACTCATTTAAAATAATATTAAACTTTTTTAAAATTACTTAAATATACGTGTGCACCCATGCATGTTTAAAGACTCCTATGGTGCAGTAAATATTGGGCGCACCTCTACAAGTGAAATTGATAGTTCAAATCCCACTTCGGACGGTCTTATTTCCATCACGAAATATTGATATATATATGTGAAAATCTCCAAAATTTCAAAAAGAGAATAATTTGGAACCTATAATTTGAAAAGTGTAAGTGGATTCATGGTAAGAGTGGTAAAATTAAACCCGTCAAATATAAATTCTAGATCCACTAGTACATTCATAATCTTCAAATCTTAGATAAAGCGCCTCTGCCAATCGGAAATAATTCCTCTATCTACACCGGTTAGGGGAGGTCTGAGCATATACTACTCTCTCCACACCTCATGCGTGAGATTACATTGAATTTGTTGTTGTTGAAGATAATTTATTTTGGATATATGATATTCGAAAATATCAAAGTTAAAATTATGACAACTTTTTATCTATCAATTTAATTAGCAAAAGGTATTTGATTCAAAATATTAATCACTGCCTGCAAAGTCATCTAGATAATTAAAGTTTACACTTTACACCAAAACACTAGACCATCCAAAAGCAAAATAAGAAAACCCCACTTCTCCAACAAAGACAAACAACACAAACTGCTAAACTCTATATGATTCTTTTATTGAACTAGGATAATAAAACTAGTCCAAATGTGGCCTTATTATATGAGAAATATTAGCCGTTTGTGTTGTTAACGTTGTATAGTGTTCGGTGCACTACTTTGTTTTTGGAGGTTCCCATAATTTTATTGCTTTCTTCCCCTATATCTTAGGGTATACTTTCTTAGGTTTGAGAGATGGTCCTTTGCATATAGTGGGATCCAATTCCTACTCCTACTACATAATAAAGTGGTCAAATGGTGGAGACCACATTATGTGGGATTTCATTTATCGTTATTTTTTTAATCATTCGATATTTCGAAAGTGAGCAAGTTACTCAGTGCGTATAAATTGGATAGAGGAATTTTCTTGAAATTTTCTATAAAAAAAAACACTATGCAATAGTAATTTCCTTTTCTCTTGTTTCCCTACACTATGTGACTACTTTAACGAAAAAGATTATAACTCCATTTAATAAGATTTTTCTTAGTTTTTCTCATATCCAATTGACTGGCATTGATGTACACCTATGTTGTGCTGACTCTCCAAAATATTGCCATATTTGTATCGGATCCTTAAAAAATATACTACTTTTGAAGGATCCGTCACGCACCAGGCATCATCGTTGAAAAGCCCGAGCAACATATATAGATGTGGACAGCTGTGGTTCCTCTAATTAAGCCCTAAAGAGTACCAAGAAACGAATTAATTTCATGAAAAATTGCTTCTTCCAACTTCTTGGCAAGTGCTTCATCATAAGCATAAATTATGATACTATAGACTGCGTCCTCCACTTAATAAAAGGAGTAATAATTAGTTAATAAACCACCCGCTTTAATCACTTTTTAGTATGAATTCTTGAATTGTTTAGGTTCATAGTACAAGCTATTATTCACTTTAAGCACTTTATTAGATAGTTCTGGACAGATGCATAGCACCTAAGGCCTAAGGGAACATGCTCCACTTTCTTCACTCAATTCTTATACTACTAGGACTACCCTTTTTAGCCTTTTTGTACACTAAAAAATGCACGTAATCCTTTGCTTTTCGTTTCAATTTCATGTATTCTTATAATACATACGTTAGTTGTGCTTGACAACGAATTACATAGATTTTGTATATGTAGCAATTTGACATCAGTATGTTCATGAATTCGAAATTAACTACTCCCCGGTCCACCTTGGTTTACCCTTAAAATCGGATAACAATTGAATTTATACGCGATTTTAATGATACGTGATATAACTTGATACAAATTAAAAAAGCAAATTAATATTGAAAAAGCATATTAATATCCCAATTTTCATTAATTCAAACTTTACGTTCAAAGCTCCGTCTATTCTTGTTCTTCAAAAATCTCTTTGCTCTCGAACTTTTGTACCCAAATTTCTTGAACTTTTAGCAAACCGCTAACCATACCTTCTTAATTTCCTCTTCTTATGCTCTATAATGGCGAAAACTTCTAAGATTGTCCTGCAAAAGGAGGTTGCCTCTTCATCACGACCCGTCGGCGACGGGGCTGTGGCGAAACCTCACCGTGAAGAGTTCGTTCCTGCAGGGTGCGAGACCGTTGCTAATTTCAAGGTTGAAAACACTTCCTCGGTACCGGGTTGATGCGAGCCGATCTCGAGATATATATGTACAATCATCGATGATCTCCTCACAAAGGTCAAAGAAGATTGCAACTAGGCCAATAAACATGTGGTGGTGCCTTCGCCTAAGGAATCCATTACTACCCACATGGAGGTTTTTTTAAGTGTTCACACTTATCCCTTCACATTGGGTCCCTTAGACCCGGTCATCATCGCTTTCAGCAAGAGGTACGAGGTGACCATTTGTCAAATTCACCCCTCCTTCAGAAAGATAGTGATTCTTCTTCGTTTCTTCATAAACAAAATCGAGGGATGTCACCCTCGATAAATTATGCACATGTACAGTCCCCGACTTTATCGAGGGGGGTTAATCAAACTTGCTCGTCGGGCCAGCAGGGCCCTGTTCTCAAGTATAGATGAGGCTCGGGACCGAGGCTGGATGGGCCGATTTGTTCGAATAAGGACTTCAGACTTGATCCCTGCCGAGGACATGCCATTTCCCGAGAAATGGAACATGAAGAGTAAGTACAACTTTGCCTTGAAGATTTAATCTATTGTTTCTCCTCTTATCTCCATTATTATCGGTGTTTTCGTGGTGCAATTATGGCCCAGATGCTGGATGCAGTTCCTGAACTCAAGGAGTGGGTCGAAGACCTTGTGCCAGAGAGACCATATTCCGAGCGTGCTTGGTTGGAATTGTTGAAGGGTTGGTGGGAGGCCCGTAATCATGGTAAGTTGTCTTTTCTGATTCAATAAGGTTTTGATTTTCTCCTTGTGCTCTTGAATTCTTATCAGTTTTGTTTTCCCTTGTAGGTCTCCCCAAGGATGTAGCTATGAGGCCTCAATACAAGGATGAGGATGTGCCTCTCGAGTCCCCTGATCTGAAGCAGGGTGATGAGAAGTAAAGGAAAATGGCCCCGAGCTCCCTAGACTTGGAAAAGAAAAAACCAAATAAGAGGATGGCGCGTAAACCTAAAGAAATTACCAGCGTCCTCCGATCGGACTCAATCTTCCGACTAAGGGATGAGTCCGAAGAAGAAGAAGATAATTCTGAACTAGTGGCTCGGGTACGGACTACTTTGCGTCAAGTCGGGAAGGCATTGGCCGAGACCTCTGAACCAGAATGGGGTGCGGCTAGTTTGCCCCAGGCCAGGGGAGTCGAGAGAGAGATACCAAAACCGACACTTCTCGAGCAAAGAAAGTGCCCCAAAAGATGTGCTTGGGGCGATCGACCTTACCGAGTCTCCTCAGTTCTCAAATGCCAGGATCCGTGAGGACGGTATGCTAGAAGGTCGTTATTACTAGGGGCGACTAATATCTACAACTTCTTGGATAGGTTAGAGTCCACTGCCTTAGAGGACGTCACCGAGCGTGATGATTTGCCGGTGCCAAAGAAGGTGCCATCAACGGGGGCCAATGGGTCTTCTTCGATACCAAAGCTGGTGGATCGGTTCCTGGCCCCGAGCGTTAACTCTGACCAAGGGAGGTCAATAGTTTTCTCTGTTCAGGAGGATGCCCGGGTTTTCTTTGCCCCCCTGGGGTTGCTAGTTACCTTCGGTGCTTAGTGATCGAAGAGGACCAGGCCGCGATGGACGCGGTGGAAGCGCCCTGCCTATTCAATGAAGCTCAACTCGCTTTGAATCGGGTAACTTTGAGTGTCCCTTCATTATGTATTTTAAATTTGAAGTTGCAAATGATCCTAAAACCTTTCTTTATGCTTGCAAGCCTCGGTACTGCACCAAGAGACTTTCCTCCAAATCCGGGAGGAGTTAGCCCAACACGAGGCCGAGGCTCGGGAGCTTACTGAAAAGGGGGATACTTATAAGCTTCTGAGTAAAAAACTTCAGGCCGAGTTAGAGGCGACTCGGAAGGAGAATGTCGAGTGGGCCGAGCAGGTAAATCGAGTACTTGAAGATAGTGACGACGAACTGGACTCATTGGATAATGATCCGATCCAGCAGGTTCGGCAAAGTCTTGAACAAATCGGGAAGCTCCAGGCATAGGTGGACACAATACAAGTTGAGGCCGAGGGGTTCAAGAAAAATATGGATCTCATAACCTTGAAAAAGGAAGTTGTTCAAGCACAACTGGCGTCGGCCGAGGCCCAGCTTCGGTCTGCAAAAGAGAAGACCTTGGTGGAGGCCAAGAGGATCCAGGAGCTCCAATCTGAGCTAAACTCAGCTATTTCTGGTCAATAGAGTTTGGTCACAGAGCTCGAGGCGACCAAATCAGAGGTGGTTGTGGCCAATACCAAGACTGATGCTAAAGTGACCCAGTTCAAGGCTGACGTCGAGGCGATTCAGGTGCAGGCCAAGAGCATGGTGGCGCATGCTAGGTGGCAAGCTCGAAGGGAAGCCCTCGAGGGAGTCCATGCTCAGAGCATTGACATATTGGCAGAAATCGAGAATGTCAAAGTAGAAGAAGTTAGGGCCCGAAAGCTAGCTTTTCCTAAGGAAGATTCCGAGAGCTTAACTGAATCTGAAGGTGGGGAAGATACCGAGGATGAAGACGCTGCTTCCGATGAGGAACATGCCACTAAGGTCACTTAGGCCTTTAGATGCTTTTACTTTTTGTCGTTTGCATGATTTTGAGGCCGTTTTGGCCATTGTAAATTTCTATATATATATTTCTATATATATATTTCCCCTTTGGATTTCAAATTTTCCCTTTGTTTTATTACTCGTATTCACAAGGGCTGAAATGCCTTAGCATAAAATAACTTAGGTTATGTTCGAAAGTTCAAACAAACCTTGCCTTTACATTAATTTGTTTTAAGGCGTCTTGGGGGTTCAACGTTACCAGGAACCTTTTCCCAAAGTAGGTAGCCGAGATTATAGTTTGCCAAGGGTAGCCTTTGAAAATGGTTATAGAAATGTTTCTTTTTCGAAGGCCTAGTTTTTTTTACGAGTTTCTGACGTCTCCGAGTCGTGCTAATGTGGCTGTAACCTCTTAATTCAGGATCTGCCTATTGGACTTGCTTTTTCGAGTTTTCTGGGCATGCCCAAGATAACAGTCCATGAGTGGGGTGGTCGTGGCCTTTTAAAAACCGGGGAGTTGCCTAATAGGTCTTACGCCCCCGGGACCCAGTGACTTGGGCCATTCGAGTTTGTTTTCAGAAGGCAGTCCCCGAGTGAGGGAGTGATCTTTCGTACTCTGGTTATAAGAGGCCCTTGAGCTCGTTACTTTTAGGAGATTGGAAATACGAAATTCTTTAAGGGATTTAAAGAGGAAATTTTCAAAACATAAGATGATTGCAAGGAAAATACTTTTCTTTATTCTTGTGCAAAATAGTTATATATGCGTACATGTTTTATGTCAGGGCTCGAGCAATCTATGTAAGCACAGTTTGTTTGGCCGTTTGGCCCTTACAATAAATCGTACCTATCGAGACTCTTCCTTTACGAATTAATTTCCTTGCTAAAGTTGGTATCCGAAGGTAATGCATATCCGTGGGTAATACCCCCCCCCCCCCCCC
>MDKH01196585.1:0-14726 GCA_005239495.1 Nicotiana undulata | reverse complement strand
GTGAGGTGACGAGTACCTATGCAATGTGTGTCAAGCATGCCCGTGAGTGAATTTTGATAGAAATTGTAGTATTTCTTCCATGTTCATCATACTATGAGATTGTCTCCACTTGGTAATTTATTCTGGTCGACAGTATTGGTTGTTGAGATTAAGAAGTGTTGATACGGTTGAGAATCCAAGTGTAAAGTATACAATTGAGTGATTGGTTATAGCTGAGACCCTTGCCGGACATTTATTGAGTTATTAATTGATGTTTTCCCCTTGCCGGGTGATTTGAACTGTATATTTCCACTATGATGTACTCCTTGCCATTATATTTGTCATTGTTTGGTGAGGAAGAGTGTAAAGCACGAAGGGTGATGCCGTGCCATGATATCTAATTACATTGCATAGTGAGTAAGAGTGTAAAGCACGAAGGGTGATGCCGTGCCATGATTCACATTGATTATAAGCACGAAGGTTAATGCCGTGCCATGATTTACATTGATTATAAGCACGAAGGTTAATGTCGTGCCATGATTTATATTGCCTTACATTGTACATTGCATGTGAGTAAGAGAGTAAAAGCACAAAGGGTGATGCCGTGCCATGATATTTGATTACATTGCATTGTGAGGAGGAGAGTAAAAGCACGAAGGGTGATGCCGTGCCATTATTTTCATTTCTGGAACTTGTACTTGATTCGTTAGCTATTGTGTTAAATTTCCTCCCTTGTTTACTTCAATATGTCCATTTAACTGCCTCATTTCACTTGTCCCCATTAACTGCTCCCATATCCCATGCTTATCAGTCTATTCCTGCGTTTGTTTGTGATATATCTTGTAGAACTATACAGGTAGATTACCGTTGTCTAGTCTAGCCTCGTCAGTACTTCGGCCGAGGTTAGGCTCGGCACTTAATCAGTACATGGGGTCGGTTGTACTGATGCTACACCTGCACTTCTTTATGTTGTGCAAATCCCGCAGCCGAACCCAATGGACATCGTTAAGGGGAGTATCCTTCAGTCCACTTCGGAGATTGCAAGGTAGACCCGCAGACGTTCGTGGGCCTTGACGTCTCCTCTATCCTTTTTTCTTCCTTCCTGTCTTTTTTAATTATTTCCAAAGACAGTTGTATACAGTTATTGTTCAGCCCTAGGTTGTAGTAATCTTTTAGTATGTTCGTGAGTTAGTGACTCCAGATTCGGGGATTGTTACAACGTATTGTATTTGTTTAAATCATTTAGTCCTATTTTTATCTATTTCCGTTGTTAAATTGTAAAATATTTTTGGTTAATACTGTTAATTCGGTGTTATCATGTTTGTTTAACTGCACACGTTGGCTTGTCTAGCGGGTTCAACGTTAGACGCAGTCACGGCCTGAAGGTAGGAATTCGAGTCGTGACAACGTGTTTTACTGTTTATAAAATAAAGGTTGGAACACTGCTTGTTTTATTGTCATTATTTCATACGCTGTTTTTACTATTATTTTAAAGTGAAACTTGTTCTGTTTATAATTTGTCGAAACATAAATATTGTGAAAGGCTTTGACTTGAAAGGCGGTGATAAGGGGGGTGTGATAAGGGGGGTGTGATAAGGGGGTTGTGGTAAGGGTGGATAATTGATTGTGATACGGGTGAATAAATTAATCGTGATACGAGTGAATAAATTGATATGATATGTCTGGTGGGATCGGGTTGCACGCTGCAACAAGGAGCAATAAAGGAGGACAATTATATTTTTTAATGATTTTCAAAGAAAACCAAGATTTGAAAACTACCATTTTATATTACTATTTTTCATATTTTGGCACTACTTTTATTTAAAGTTAATGTTTGCAAACTTAGAAATCATTTAAAAGGTTGTTATAGCTGAGGCTTGCAAAAGGCGGCTGAGTTATTTCATTGTTGTTGCAGTACTTAATTATTTGTTTAGATTTCCTTCTTGCTTTATATTTATTGTCTCAGTTATATTTTTCGTGTTCGTGTAGAATTATTTTGTTGCGTTATTGTATATATTATTGTCACATGTTATATGTTGTTAATGCCCCGCCGTATCCTCGTCACTACTTCGTCGAGGTTAGGCTCGGCATTTACTCAGTACATGGGGTCGGTTGTACTGATACTACACTTTGCACTCTTTTGTGCAGATCCAGGTATCGACCAGCAATAGAGATTTTTAGAGCGTCTATTCATTTATTCAGAGACACCAGGTATATCTACCGGCGTTCGCAGATCCCGAGAGTCTTATCCTATTTTTATAAAACTGTTTTATTATATTCAGAACAATTACACTATTTCTTTCAGCCCATTATTTGTAGTATTCTTTAGTAGTTCGTGAATTGTGACACCGAACCCTGGGGTAGTTCTAGAGTTACTTATATAATTAGTTCGTGGCTCGGTTTATTTAAGTGTTTATTATTTTATATTTGGAATTATTCATTGAAAGTCAGTAGCTTATGTTTATTTTATAATTGTTTATTATGTTTAAATGGATAATCAAAGGTAAATACCTAATCGAACTCTAACATTGGCTTGCCTAGCAAGTGTGGTGTTGGGCGCCATCACGATCCCTAAGGTTGGGAATTTGGGTCGTGACAAGTTGGTATCAGAGCACAAGGTTGCTTAGGTCTCACAATTCACGAACAAGCTTTATAGATTCTGAAGGATCGGTACGGAGACGTCTGTACTTATCTCTCAGAGGCTATGAAGTTAGGAACAATTTCACTTCTATTATACTCTATCGTGCAAATTTATTCTACCATTGATGATTGAACTTGTCTATTCTTGTCCTCTCACAAATATCGACAACACACAAAGCGTTTTCAACCGGACAAGAGATGAAGCCCCAATGACAGCTACGATTAGGGGAAAGACAGAAGCAGAGTTCAGTCTAAAGCTCGAACATCAGCACCTATTATACAGTCTCAAATGGATCTAGACGCGGAGGTTCTAGCTTAGTCGGTACATGTTGGACTAGTCCATATCCCAGAAGGTTTTATAGCTACTCTTGTATTGCAAAACAAGGGAATAGTTGAAAGCAACTGAGTTGATTTATATGAGCTGTGAAGTTTAACATTGTGAATTATCAGACATTGTGACTTATGGCTTCGTGCCAAGTGGGGAAGTCCACTGTCAAGGAATAGATTGCGGGGTCATGTGTTATATCGTTTTTGGCCTGGAATGTATAAGGCCTGAGAGTTTGCAAGAGATAAAGCCGACACTAGCGATATGTCCACCTCCTTAATAACCCTACACCTCAGTACCAAAGGAGTTATATAGACAACTTTAAATCTACAGAAGGTTTACTCAGCGTGGAAGTCACGGTTGCAGATTTTGGGGTGCTCTAGGGGGAGTACGGTGGTTGACAAGCTTCTAGACTATATGGTTCGTGCCAAGGTTTATTTGTATAGAGCTCTACTTCTGGGATCATTGTGCATCAATAGAGATGAGAGTTACCCCAAAAGAATGATGAAAAAGTATATGAATAAAAGGGGTAGCTCAGCAGTGTTGAGTTAACATAGTAAAAGAAGAAATTGGCCGCTGGTGTTTGTGACAAGCCTACGAAGAGGCACGGTACGAGTATGTTCGGTCCCGGGGGTGTTTCACATATCATCTTTACATGTCATTCTTCACTTTTCTCCAAACTTTGCTGACACACGTTTCCATTTAATAGACCCACATGGCGAGTCTATTTTTCGCCAATACAGATAGTCCCCCCACTTTCTGGTTACTTACTATGATGTGACCGGGAAGTGGAAGATTTGATCCTTTTCTCCCTTGCCTATGCCTCATTAAAAACCTTGCTGGAAAACCCCAATAGGGACAAAACCGGACGAAGGAAAAAAGAGTGCAGAACTTAGAGATTCAGATGACAACTCCAACACTCATGCTCGTTTCGTCAACAATCAGTTGGTTTACCCCTGTCTTGTTTCGGAGTTTGAAGACAAATGTTTGCTTTATGTTTGCAAAGTTTGATATATAAATTTCAGCTTTATGTTTGCAAAGTTTGATATATAAATTTCAGCTTTATTTTCTGCCTATTTTAATGTTTGGGTTTTTGTTTCACCCTTTGTTATTTAACTTTGCATTAAAAATGCTTTAATACTTCGTGTCTTTTTTAAATAAGCACGTTTTATAAAAGAGGGCCCGTTTATGAACGACACTTAATGAAGAAGACGTCTCAACTTCATAGTGGTGTAAATATATGAAAAATAAATAGGAATTCACATGTTCAATTAAGTAGTGTTTTGAAGAAAGTTTTTGTATCATTTGAACTTTCATAACACTTTACATGTGTTTAAGTATCATCTATAACTTTTTCATAACTGTTTTCTTTGCAACAGATTTGTAAAAAAATTAAGGGTATATCTTGCAACCCATGACTAAATATTTCCTTTAACCTAAACATTCGTTTACATCCATTAGTGTTTTCTTTGTAGGTTTTTGAATCAGGCTTGCGGTTTTGGCTCTTGACTTTGCTCTTAACTTTCGATTTGTTGGGTAGACCTTAGGGTTGACTTGAATTCTGCCTTTCCCAATATTGTTGGTCTTCTATAGGCCCCCCTAGTGTTAGAGCTTTGAAGTATGAGCACTTGATTATTCCTTCCATGTGGTCCATTTCCTGAAAAGAAAAATACATACGGGACTCGAAGGTTTATATTTTTTAGATGATGACTTCTTAACCCTTTTTATTTCATCAGAAGGATTGTGACCTAGACCGGGAATAATATAGTGTTCCTCGTGTCTTTCGGATCTGATATCATCATTTGGTACTTTAGGGAATTTTTCTGAGTACTGACTTTTCATGGCACTTTATGAATTTATTTGAGTGCTCATATTTAGTCTTACAGACTTGAAATATATATTTGGATGCATCGTTAAATGTGCGATGTCTTAATGTTTCACCCTTGGGTGTCTAACTTTTAAATAAAAGAGGCATTTTTATATATTTAAACGTTGTGAAGAGGACGTCTCCTTTTCATTCAGGCGTAAAATAGGATCGCTTGATCTGAGTAGACTTTTAGTCTGTGGAAGTACTAATCCCGATATGATTTACAGGAGTATTGATTCTGCTATGACATTTAATTTGAGGTAATATTGATCCCAAATAAATATATATCTTAGTAGATTTGTCTTGAAGAGACATTTAATCTGATTGGATTTTGAATCCAAATTGGAGTATATGAACATACTTCCAAGTAGAGAGGGACACTTGTCCAAAATAATATTTGAGATTTTTGGGATAATTAATCCGAGTCATAACATAATTAGCCATTAAGAAAAGCTTGTATATTTAATTTGAATGGTCGTTGTTGGACCGTATATAAGCCACGTGTTTTTTCAAAGTGAACCTTATCCTGGTGGCATATTTGCATACATTTATGTTGACTTGAACATAAAAGTATCGTTTATTATCGTGGGATTCTTGACTCGACATGGAGTTCTCGATCCTTTTTGTGGAAGAGTAGTATATGCATTTTTGAAGAACTCATTCAACACTGTTTGAAGTGTTTATGCTTGATATGAGCAATACAACTAACTGAGTTGAGATTGTGGTAAATAGTGTCGGAATACTCTTAGAAATTTATCTCCCAAGGCAATCGATTGTTTGTATCACTTCTTATAATGTCAAGTCAAATAGACTAATCTTAAAGTATAAGTGATCTCCCCAGTGTTTGAGTTTTGAAGTATGAGGACTCAAACACTGGAATCATATTTGACAGTCCTCAGTTTAATAATCTAGGGTAGGATAGCTGATTCGAATGTTGATGGACTTTCGAATGGTCCAGTTACAGCATAGAGACGGTACCGATCTCTTTTTTTTTTTTTACTCTGGCCGGGAACTACGGAGGTTTCAAAATGTTGTCGAGGATCATGCAATATCTTGATATGAGCTATTCATACTGGCTTTGATGAGTTTTTGATTTAAAGCCTTATTATCAGAGTAATTTTCACAACTTTCTTTGTAGATTTCTCGCATCATATATTTTATTTGCTTGGTACATGTGGCATTTTAGCTTTTGGAGCCATGAATATTCTCAAATATGATTCTCCTTCAATAAGGCAGTACCGAATGAGACACACTCAGTGTTTTCGAGAGCGTGCTTGTCTGTGCGTAAAGTCCCATTCTGCAAGTAATCAATGAAGTTATTATGCCAAAATTAAATTAGTCAGGCTTACCTCATTTTCATTCTTATTGATGATAGATCAGGGATCGCCCAGATAAGGGATGACTCGATCCTGATACTGTTTGATCCGGAAATGATATTTCTCAATAAGAGTCCGGAGTTTCTTCCAGAGTCAGTGATATCAGCAGTTGATCCGAGACTAGCACATCCGACTCGATTTTCTTGGGCTGCATAGTTTTCTTGGATTTGATCAATCGTCAAATCAATATTTTTGCTGAGTCCCCCCAGCTAATTGAATCATGTATCATATGCTTTATACTCATCTTTGTCGTTAGTAATAAACTAACTTTTGTGAAATCTAAACTTTTCCTGATAGGCATTAAGCATTGTCCTTAACCCAAAACTTTTAATACTTATGGCCTTAATAGTGTAGAAGGTCCAGATCCCGAGAATTATCTCAGAAATAACATGTACTTTGATTTCAGCTTCTGGTAATATGCTCAAGCAAGGATTAGTCATGAAATCTGCTAAACTTGTGATTTTATTGCCATATGTGGCTGATAAATAATATCATATTCCATAAGTTTGACTAGTCATTTAGCTAGCCTTCCTGACAGTTCTCGTTTATGCAAAATATTGTATAATGAAAATATAGTGGCTACGAGAATTGAATGATATTGATAATAAAGCCTTAAATTTAGGGCAATAGCAATTAATGCCAACTTATCAAAAGATAGATATGCAGTTTCCATGTCTAAGAGCATTCTATAATAGATAAGAGATTGTGTACCTTTCTCTGCTTGAATTAAGATTGCATTTACCTAGACATCCGAGACAATGTGGCATACTAGCAATCATCTTTCTCCTCGGAATTTTGAAAGTGATGATGAGTTGATTGTTTAACCAAAGAACTAGATTCTCTGCCAAAGCTATTTTAAGAAGCACACGGGTTTCAGATAACCAAACAACAAACTAATAATTGCAAGGAAACTTGTAATTGGAAAGCAATATGATGCACAGAAAGGTAAATGTATTGCAATAGTAGTTCCAATGTGTCTTACAAGTTATATTTTACTCCCTTATATAGGAAATTTCTTTATATAACGTCTACCATTTTCAGTAATTGAGCATTAATGACTAATAATGACATTAATGCAACGTTGTAATGATTAACCATAACTGTTGCATGAAGTTTATGTAACGTCTGGCTCATTAATTGAAGATCTCCGAATCTACTCTTTATTCTGTCCGGATTCATTCTGACTGTGTCTCTTCATCTTCTCAATCAGGTTGAGATTCCCGTAGCCGATTACCACGTGGGGTATGTTATTCCGTGCCTCTTTGCCTCGTACCATCATCACAATTATTACACGTGTGAAGCTCTGTTTTACCAATACAGATAGTCCCCCCACTTGCCATTTATTTACCGATTAATATTTGGTAAGTAGATACTCATTTATGGCGGGAATATTTTGTCGCCGCTTCACTCGTAACATTGTATCCCTCTCTGAACGTGGGCGTCGCTTGTCACTTCCATTTAATGTCTGTGCCACGTGGCATTCCCGAATTGGTTCTGCAATTGTTCAGCGCCTTTTAAGGCTTTTTGCGGCTGCATCAGTCACAAAGTGACATCTTTAATTATGACTTTCACATTACTGTTTTTTCCATTTTTTGACGGTTTCCTGTGAGTATAAATACCTTTTTCCCTTTCTTTACTTTTACGAAAAACTTCTAACCTTCATTATTTGTTTGCAAGTTCTTTGCCTTTGTAAATATGTCTTCTTCAAACCACCAATCTAAGAGAGTCATCAATGAAGATGATCTTACTCCTTCTTCTTCTCCGACACGGAGTAGGAGAGGCGGTAGGATTAGGATTTTAGGTTCTACTTCTACCAGAGGTTCCTCCCCGTCTTCTTCTAGGTCTGCCATTTCTTTATCTTCTCCAAGGGCTAGGGCTTCTAGATCTTCTTCGAAAGGTAGAGAACACAATGAACATCTGCGTGAGCCGAGGGTCGATGAGATAGTACCTGCAGAGTTTTTCTTTTCTAGGGATAGTCAGGCCTTAAAAGGATAGCTTTCTTCCATGTCTTCTCATGATGGTGCTGACATGTACCCTACCTAGATAACTGAGGGTTTAATATCTCTTGTACGTAGGGACTGTTACTGGAAGTCTGATTTTTCTGTTGTCGTTCCCAATAGTAATCAAAGAATAACATCTTACAAGGCTGGGTATTCTTTTGTTTATACTTATCCTTTCACGTTAGGATTCAAGCCTCCTATCGACCCCGTTATCATCGAGTTTTGTCTATTCTTCAAAGTTTGTCTGGGACAAGTCGGTCCTCTCATGTGGCGAGTTGTTGCGTGCCTTAGATATTTGGCTAATTTATCATCTCATTCACCTCTATTCTCCAATGTTGTTCCGCCAGGGAGTTTTTACTCTCGCTGCTAGGAGTAAAAGGGTATTAGTGATTCCTGATGATGATAAAGACCAAGGGTGTTACCTCCGGTATGTTGTTGTTCCTACTGCTGGTTTAGTAGGCGAAGAAAATCTTCCCTTCCCTGAGAAGTGGAATCTTGCACGTGAGTATAGTTTTGCTCACATTCCTTTCCTTTTGTTTTGATACTCTATTAATAACGTACATGTTTCTTTTCTTTGCAGTAATCATGGGAACCATCGAGAATGTCTCCGGTTTTCGAGATTGGGTAGAAAAACTCTTGTTAACCGCTCCATTAGAAGAACGCTCGTGGAAATACCTCTCTGGGAGGTTTAACGGGAAAGTTAAAACTCACGGTAAGCGAAGTTTCATGTTTTTACTTCTTCCCTCGTTCGAGCTTTATTTGATCCCTTTCATTTGGTAGAGTTTCCTTCTCGTGGAGTTTCTGCTCCGAAGTTGTCCCTGGCAAAGGCCCAGGAGATCATTTCTGGATCCCCCTTTTCAAAGAGAAAAGCAAGTGGGTTTAGAACCTTAGAAGAGGGGGAGTAGGAGGAGGAGGGTTCGTTAGTTCACAAATCGCGTAGGAGGAAGGTGGTCTCTGATGACGAATTTGTACATGTCATTGACCCTCCTGTGACCGAGTCTGAACTGTCTACCCCTGAGGATACAACTCCCTCTCCCGTCCATGAACCAGTGATCTCTTGTTCCGTGAAGGTTTTGGTACCGCTGATGATGAAGCTCCCCTTGCTATTTTTTCTCCTCCTGCTCTTAAAGAATTTCCCTCAATTACTCATGTTGTAGTTTCTGCTCCCATGGCTATTCCCGCTCCTGTCGTTGCTTCTGCTACCGTGGCTTTTTCTGCCTCTCAGACTTCTATGCCCGTGACTCATTCATCTATCCCCGTTTTCGTGCCTTCTGTTGCAGAAGTAGGGTCTTCCAGCAGGGGGGAGATGAGGCAGGTGATGATAGAGGTTCCAGCAGCGGGTAGCCTCTTCAAAAAGTCAGGCCAAGCTGACGTATGGTTGAAACCCTTGATAGGCTCGACTGAGAGAGCTAAGCTGGACAACCATGGTTCCCTTACTTGGGTGAATGAAATTGTGCACTCTTCTTTAAAGGTAAAATTTGTTTTCCTTTGTTTGTGTTCATATACGTTCTTACCGTATCTAATTTATCTCCTTTTGTAGATCAATCTTATAGGCACAGAGTTAATGAAGAGGGTTTCCCAAGCGGAGCAGGCAGTAAAGGATTTTCGTATTGAGGCGGATAATTGGAAGGAGCAGTACGAGAGTCTAGAACTTGAAAAGGAGGCAGTTGAGGAAGAAACATGTACCTTGGAGAAGAAAGTTAGGGTGATGGCAGCAGAATCGGCCGTTGAGAAGGCGTCTTCGAACCAGGAAGGCAAGGACAAGAGCGTCTTAGAGTCTTCATTCGCAGAACAGTTGTCCCGTGCCTCTGAAGAGATCAGGAGCTTGAAGGCCTTATTGGACCAGAAGGAGGAGTATTCGGGTGAACTTGTTCAATCACTCACTCAAACCCAGGAAGATCTCCGCAAATCTTTGGAGAAAGTTCAATTCCGTGAAAGGTATCTCGCTTCTCTAAAGGCCTCTCATGATGTTGTCGTGACTGAGAGGGATGAATTAAGAGTTGCAGTTGAGCTGTGGGAGAAAGATTATGAAGATCTTGAAGACAAAGCAGTCGTCGATGTTAGCTGGGCTTATATGAACTCTCGTCTCGACACATTGACCGAAATGGGCCAAGAGGGTTTTGACTTGGAAGCCAAAATTGCAAAAACCAAGGAGACCATTGAGAAGTCTCAACAAAGTCAAAATCTCTCTTCACCTGAAGGTGAGGTTCCTGTTGATCGTGTCTCTTCATCCCAAGTTGCTCCTCCTGCCAGTGAAGACAACCCCCCATCTGAAGAAGTTTAAGAACTTGGTTCTCTTCTTTTTTTTTTGTATCAACTAGTGGTTACCCTCAGTCCCATCAGGGGTAAAGTTTGGATCCTTTAAGTCCCCAACTAACAACTTAGGGGCACTAATGTAATAATTAATATGGCTTAGACTAAGGTAATTCTTATTTTATTTTGCCATTATATTAATGCTAGCATGACTTCAGTTTCGTTCGAGTTTTTGTTTCACACTTTTAAGTTTTTGCATGCTTTATTTTTGAGGTTTTTGGTTTACGTGTGAGTTTTGCATTTATAGAATGCTTAGATTATTCGTGCCTTTCCGTAATAGGTATGGTTTATGAAAGAGGGCCCTTTTTTGATCGACACTTAATGAAGAAGACGTCTCAACTTCATAATGGTGTAAATA
This sequence comes from Nicotiana undulata, assembly GCA_005239495.1. Taxonomy (NCBI): domain Eukaryota; kingdom Viridiplantae; phylum Streptophyta; class Magnoliopsida; order Solanales; family Solanaceae; genus Nicotiana; species Nicotiana undulata. Next base: position 3,868 of record MDKH01196585.1, on the reverse strand, counting down.
TGCAATAGAGAGATAGGAATTTTTCACATGTCTTTAACAATATTTTTAAAGAAAGTTTTTGTATTGAACTTTCGTAACATTTCTCATGTGTTTGCGTATCGTCTATAACTCATTTTTCAATTGTTTTTTATTTCAACAGATTTGATATAAACTTGTACTTCGTAACTGGTTTCTTTTGCAACAGTTTTTTCGAGTTAATACAAGGGAATAACTATTTCTGTTTATAACAATTTTTAATAAATACGAGGGTGATGCTTTTTTCATCCGTAACTGTTTTTCGTTTATAATAGTTTTTTGAATAGGTACGAGGATAATGATCTTTCATCCGTAATTATTTTAATTTATAACAGTTTTCTGAATAAGTACAAGGATTTCATAACTGTTTTCATTTATAACAGTTTTATGAATAATGTTTAACCAAAAAATAAGATCTTTTGACTAAAATTAATTTAGGATAAACTCGGGTTACTGATAATCGAATTAGTAAAATAAAGAAAGTAGCAATAATTTCGAGAGCAATATGCAAAGAATAAAATAGCTTAGTCTCCCAGAAATCAGATGATCTTGTTTGTTACATTTTTATCCCTTTTATAGGGATATTCTCCAAGTACGACGTTTGTATTTCTGTCATGATAGCCTATTTAATTCTTAATTATTATATTAATGAGGCGTTACAATGGTGAATAATAACTGTTATTTTAGGAGTTACATAACGTACAAGACATTGATTGCTGATCTTCGAATCCGCCCATTATTGCGTCCGGATTCGTTATGACCGTGTCTCTTCTTCTTTGATGATCTTTCCGCGACTAATTCCTTGTATTGACCGTACCTTTTTATCCCGTGTCCACATGTGATGTTTTATTTGGTCTACCTCGCTGGCTGAGTCATCCAAAATTTGTACACGTATGAGGCTATATTTTTTACCAATACAGATAGTCCCCCCCACTTGCCATGTATTGAGCATATAATACTTGGTAAGTGGATACTCATTTATGGAGGGAACATTTTTCCGCCGCTTTACCTAGAAACCTTGTATTCTTTTATGGGCGCATGCGTCGTACATCACTTCCATTTAATGTTTTTTCCACGTGTTCGTTTCTGATTGGTTCTAAAACGACCCGACGCCTATTAGGACTTTTTGCGGCTACATCAGTCCCGAAGTGACATCTTTAATTATGACTTTCCATCATTACCTTTCCAAGTTTTGACGGACGCCATTAGGTATAAATAGTCGTCTTTTTTTCTTCCTTAGTACGAAAAACATTTATAACTTAATCTTTTCTTTGTAAAAGAATTTCTTTTTTGCTTTTATAAATATGTCTTCCTCAGGTCAACCTGAAAAGGTTATTGACGTTGAAGCTTTGGCTTCTTCTTCTGCTCCGTCTAGGAGTCGGAGAGGTGGCCGACTAAGGAGCTTGGGACGTACCTCTACTAGAGGTTCTTCCTCTCCTTTAATTTCCCCTTCCTCCGCTAGGTCGTTATTTTCTCCGAGAGGTAGATCTTCCCATTCTGTTTCTAAGAACAAGGATGATTTTCATGAACCCAGAGTTGATGAAATCATTCCTGCTGAGATAGTCTTCCCAGATGTAAATTCTCCTATCGCCGAACAGGCTTCTTTTTTAGGTAGCGTCGAGAAATATGCTACCATCATTACTGTAGGTCATCTTCCTGTCGTTCGTAGGGAATGCCTTTGGGAGTCTAATGTTCCCATTCTTGTGCCAAGTGATACTCAAAGAATTATGTCTTACAAGACGGGTTTTTCTTACGTCTATACTTATCCTTTCACATTAGGATTTCAGCCTCCTGTTGACCCTGTTATCATAGAATTTTGTCATTTTTTCAACATTTGCCTAGGACAAGTTGGTCCTTTAGTATGGCGTGTTGTTGCCTGTCTGAGAGTTCTAGCTTCAAGGGTTTCTGTTCCTTTTACCTTTCATCATCTAATGCATTTATATTCTCATGCTTTATTCCGTCAAGGGGTTTTTACTCTGGTTTCCCGGAGTAAGAGAGTTTTAGTAACTCCTGGCGATGACAAAGACAGAGGTTGGTACCTTAGGTACGTGGTTGTTCCCACTGCTGTTTTAGTGGGTGAAAGTAATCTTCCCTTCCCTGAGAAGTGGAATCATGCACGTAAGTACTTTGATCCGCACCTGTTTTATTTACATAAACTTTATTTTGTGTTTCTAACACCGTATATGTTTTCTTTTTATTTACAGCAACTATGAATGTTGTCGAGAATGTCTTCGACATTCGCAGTTGGGTAGAAAGAATGTTGACTGCTGCTCCTGCCGAGGAAAGATCCTGGAAGTACTTTTTGGCAAAAGGATTGTCAAGACCCATGGTAAGTAGAGTTTTTCTCACTCCTTTTCTTACTTGATTTTTTTTTATTAACTCTTTCTCTTTTCTGATAGGGTTTTCTATCAGTGGGACATCTTCATTACTTCCGAGGATGTCACTATCTCATGCCCAGGATATTTTGACTAGTGCTTCGAAAAGGAAAGTCCAAGATCCCTGCTCTGGAGGGGAAGAAGAGGGTGCTTTAATGCACCGGGTGAGAAGAAGGCCGGTAGTTTCGGACGACGAGTCTACTCCCGCACCTCTTTCTTCCGTTTTGGCAACCAGACCTTCTTCTTCTCGTAATCAATCTCAGTCCCAGTCCCCAGCTCGAGACCCTGCCGAGCGTCTATTTCAGGAAGGATTTGACATGGACCCTGATGATATTCCCGTAGCTGCTATTTACCCGCGTTTTGCTGCTATTTCTGCTCCCCAGGTTACTGTTGTTTCTCCTCCTTCAGTTCCTATTATCTCCTCAGTTTCCCTTCCGTCCGTCTCTATTGAGGCGCCCATGGCTTTTTTGGCTTCCGGCCCCTCTGTCTATTCTGCTGCTCCTTCTGTCCCTGCTTCCGTGCCTTTGATTATAGAAGAAGGGTCTTCCAGCAGGGAGATGAGAAGGGTCATGATTAAGGTTCCAGGTGGTGGAAGCCTCTTTAAGAAGATTAGTACCGGTGAGCCGAAAATGTGGCTCAAGCCTTTGATTGGCCCCGAAGAAAGAGCCAAGCTTGACAGCCATGCATCTCTTATCTGGGCTAATGAAGTGGTGCATAATTCCTTAAAGGTATGTACCTTTTTAAAGACCTTTTGCACATATATTGTTTCTTAATTAACAGTTTAACACTTTTGATTGTTTTACTGTTTTTGCAGACGCACCTTATTGGTTTGGAGCTTATGAAGAGAATCTCCAATTATGAAAAAGAGTTGCAAGTGTTGCGTGGGCTTGATGATAATAAAGCACAATATGAAAGCCTTCAAATAGAGATGGAAGCTCTGAAAGATGAGAGAGATACCTTAAAGGAGTAGCTGAAGACTGTCAAAGGAGAGCTAGCAGTGGAGAAGGCTTCTTTTAGCCAAGTCAATAAAGACAAAGTTGCTCTTGAATCTTCATTTGCTGAGCAGCTGACAAAAGCCACGGAAGAGATCCGGTACTTGAAGGACTTGTTGGGGCGAAAAGAAGAGTATTCTAGAGAACTCGTACGTAATCTTTCCCAAGCCCAAGAAGATCTCCGTGGAGCCTTGGCGAAGGTCCAGAATCTGGAGGAGTCAGTCGCACCTTTGAAGGTTTCCCTTGAAGCTGCTGAAGCTGAAAATGACAACTTGAAGACTGAACTTCAGGTATGGTCGAGAGACTATAATGAACTTGAAGAGTCAACAGCTGTTGAAGTGAGTTGGGCATATATGAATACTCGCCACGACACGCTGATGGAGATGGGTCAAGTAGGCTTCGATCTTGATGCTGAGATTGCTTAGTCTAAAGAAGCCATAGATAAGACTCAGCAAGGTCTTGATCTCTCTCCAGTTGATGAAGCAG
>ML281147.1:26978-49789 GCA_005239495.1 Nicotiana undulata | reverse complement strand
TGTGCCGGGGTAGTGGGTGGGTGGTGGGGTGGGCGGTGGGAGTGAGTGGGTGGTGACGAAAAAAAACCTTTATGGAGAGAGGGTGTGAGGTGGGGTTAGGTGGGTAATGTAGGATGGGTTGATGAGGGTATGAAATAGAGTGGGGGAGCTTGAGAAGGAGTTTTAGAAAATGTTTTCCTTTGTCTTGATAGAAAAAATATTTTTCTCCAATTGAGAAAAAATGAGTTGATGAGGAAAATATTTTCCAAAATATTTAAGCCAAACTAAAAAATATTTTACGAAAAATATTTCCTTCGTACCAAACACACCCTGATTGCGAGATTCAAATGATAAGTAGGAGGAAAATTTCAGCAGGTCAGCTAGTTAGTTGCATGAATTTTTACCTTATTGGAGGGTTTGATTCTTCGGCTTATAATTCCCTCCCCCATTTCTCCTTTCCCTACCCCCTAAAAAAAGAAAAAATAAGCAGGAGCATTATTTTTAGCTAGAGGCCAGCAATTGAATTACAGAAACTTTACAATCAAATTTGTATCTTTAATATACCAAAAATATCATAAATCACAATTTTAAATATTTAAAAACATTTTAAAAATTAACATAAATTATCTGATGTTTAACAGTAAATAGTGGCCATGCAAGTCAAGCTTCTAAAAAGTTGTAAGGATAATTGATCCAAAAAGCCAATAAGTCGGCTCGCTCCTTAAAGTTTTTATTTTTATTTTTATTTTTAATAAATAAATATTTTCTCCTTGAAATATCTATTCCTTTTAATTGTCAGCCAATAGTGGGCAAAACAATATTTCAAACACATACTAGCAAACAATATAGCTCTCTCTCTTCCAAGGTGAAATCTTAAATCTTACGGCCCGGATTCGATATTCAAAACCAAAGTATGTCAAGTTATATCATGATTAAGTAAGTAATGAGGTGAAATATATATACTAATTAATCAGGGTTCAGTAATAAAAAATCTATATGTAAATACATAGCCTTACATCTATTGATTTATATGCAAGATTTTAACCTCTTCAAAAGGAAATGGATAGAAAAATACTACCTTAATGCATTAGATACGCAGTGGCGGAGCTTACCTTAGGCTAAGAATTGATACATTTTTGCGGGAAAATTATATTGTTTAATTTGCTCAGAAATATATTTTTTAAACACATATTATATGTTGAATCTTCTAAAATTTTTCATATTTTTACTTTTTTATATTTTAATACCCGTTTATAAAAATTTTGGTTCCGCCACTGTTTGACACACATGAATCAAACGTAGCCTTAATTATCTAGGGGAGGCAAGTCCACATGAACGCTAAATATTATGGTATCCAAATTCAGTTAAATTCATCACGTTCTGACTGCATATTGTTGGTCTCTTTGTCTGACTTCTATTAAGAAATTTTTACACTCTCATTATGAATCTTATTTCCCCCCATTGGGAAAACCTACTGGTATATATGTAGCACAGCATATAATTAAAGGTAAAATGTAATCCATCGAATATATAACTAATCTAAATAGTTGTCCAACCCAGTCGTATAAATTAAAATAACCCGCGGATGTATGATTACTTCATAAATGATATGTATATAATCAGTTTTTTAATTTACGTGTATAAGTTAAAAATTAAATAGTGAATCTGACCAGCTGTTTGCGTAAAAATCTCTCGACTATAAGCTGCATTCCCTTTATCATCATACCGAAAGTAGGTGTGGGACCTTCTGCCCTACTACATTATCCCTTCTGCAATTTGCTTCTCATGCTGTCATGCATGTCAGGTTAATTATCCCAAACTCTTTCCGCGTATACTATTACTGTGATTTGATCAGTTTCATACGGGGACGGAGCCACAGTGTTAGATACGGATTCAGCTAACTCAATAGCTTTCGTTTGTGATTTAAATATATTTTAAAAAATCAATTAAATAAGTATAGATATATAATTTAGAACCCAAAAATTTTAAAAAATTACACCGCCGAATTCATAAGTTTCAAAACCTGGCTCCACCTGTGAGCTTTCATACACTATTATTGGGGTGTGTTTCACTAGTTGTTTGAAGGCCAAGATATGTGGTAAATTTTAGACCATGGTACAGTTCTATTACACGTGCATCTCTGAAACTTTGAAATTAACACTTACATAGTTACCTACTCTTGTTTCATCTGCTTCTGCCGAAAAGATCTCCAGGTAGGTTTCACTTTAATCAAAGGTGGTGCTTGGAATGAAAACAAAACTAGTGAAAGAAAACTTCGTCAAAAATTTTGTTACTATAAGTTTTAACGTGTCAAGTTTCTCCTTTGTTTGTATTAGAGATTATGAAGACAAACAAATTATGAATCAAGTATTGTTGAATTATATATTTCCATGGGCTTAGCTAGCAAAGAGGAAATTAAATTCCCTTCATAAAAAAGTTCTAGTATAAGCAGAGGAAATATATATATATGATGTTGAATTTTCTTGACATAAGAAAAAATCTAGCTTACTGTTAAAAGGGATAACATCATCGATCGATATCACTTAATATAAACTACTGCTGATACATTTCTTTCAAAAGCGGAGATTTAAATTTAAATTTAAATTTATGAATTCTAAATATTAGAAAATATAGCTTACTGAAGTCCAGATAAATATTCATATATATTAAGTGATTTTTTAATCATAAATATAATGTTTGGATCAAAACTATTTGGTAACGAAGAACTTGTATGCACTATATATGTTCCGCCCCTAGTTACTCGTCTGAATAACTAAAAAAATAAAAGCAAAAAATTATACTAAGTGAATCACAGCTCATCACTAGTGCATGGTAGAGACACCAATAAATATTTAGACTAATGTAGCCAATAAAAGCATGTGGCAATGATGTTGAATTACTTATAATGGTAAAATGGTGTACCTGTTGGTTTGTGGGCGGTCGATCAGTCAGAAACTGCAAATGGTAAAAGCTAGACAAAAGTTTTTGTTTCATTCGTGTTCGGTTTCAGTACTTGTATTTGTATTGAAGTTCGACTAAATTTAAATTCATATTAAAAAATCTCACGTTAGAAAATAAAACGCTTTGATTACGTACCCAGACCTCAAACTCAAAATTTCTGATAATACTTACCACTTTACTACGACCCTTATTAGTTAAGAAAAGTTAGACACTAGCCACTACTTAGAGCCAAGTAAGTCAAATAATGTTTGGGTCGGGGCCCAAAATGGTACAAAATGAACATTGAAAAGAAGTGTGCACACGAGTGGGGTGAGAATTTAGTCTCTTTTTCTGTTGGAGACTGCAGAGTAGTAAAAGAAGTCAGTAGTACTATATACTAACACGCTGCTCAGGATTCTTGCTGTCGGTTCTATATCAGCTCCTTTTCACATCCTCCATCTTGGCTTCAAATATCCACTTGATGTCGGCATGGCCCATTCATGCGGAGGATCGCGAATTCACGTGCACCTATATTTTTATATATTACTACTATGTTATGTATGTCTCTCGAAACTAGTACTTTCTCGTTTCATTGTACGTGAAATTTATTTGACTTACCATGTAGATAAGAATTTTTTTTTAAAAGTATTTGATCCTAAACAAGTTATAATATTTGTGTGGATATAATTCTTTCGAAATTTATAATTTTAAACATGTCATAGTATTTCAGTGGCTCTAAACGCCTCACATGAAGGGTATAGCTAGTAGGAAATTATGTTCAATTACGGAAAGAAGGAGGAGAACTCAAAAATTAGTATGTAAAATCTGAGAGAATGGACTTGTATTTATAGCCAAAGTTGGGCTGAAATCTGAAGAGGTGCAACTCTTCAGAATAGCTTTTTTTGCAAAAACGCCCATAGAGTAAATGCCATGACATAATTGGCTATTTACTCAATAATAAAGAGGAAAAATTGAAGGGTAGTTAATTTTCTGTTACAAAACAGAAAACAAAATTCTGGATAATTGAAATGGATTTAATATTAATATTTTGTTATTAAAATAAATATTTAATAACATTTCTGTTAATATTTACTATTAACAAATAAATTTGGTCCAAAAATTAATCTCTCGATCGATCATTTGACCAAATCCAAATCCGAATTCGAATTCAAATCCGAAGCCGAAGCCGAAGCTGAAGCGGAGGCCGAGGTCGAGCCGAGCCGAGCCGAGCGAGCGACGACGACGACGACGACGGTGCGAGGCTTGCCTTCTTCTCAACTCTTTATTAGCTAGAAGAAGAGCAATTGCTTATATACCTATCAATATCTTTTCCTCTTCCTCTGTGGGACAATTAAGGAGGAAAACTCAAATATTACTCAAATATTTTATTTTCCCCTCCATTTCCCATTCACCCTATTTTAAGCATTAATAAATCATTAATACTTAAAAACCCCCAACAACAATGACTATTTGATACATTTTACAAGTGATGTAAAATGACTATTTGATACATTTGATACGGTTGGTTAAGGTGAGGGGAAGGAAGGCCCGTGACTTAGACCAAGTCAAGTGCATCAAGGACGGGGATGACAAAGTATTGATGGACAAGACACTTATTAGGAGAAGATGACATACATACTTCCATAAACTATTGAACAAGAAGGGGGATAAACGCATTGTGCTGGGTGAGTTGGAGCGCTCCGAGAGTCGACATGATTTTGAGTACTGTAGGCGGATTACGATAGAAGAGGTGGAAGGTAGGGGTGTTCATCGGTCGGTACGGTACGATATTTAGATAATTCGGTACGGTATTTTCGGTATTCGATTTTCTAAAATGCTATACCAATACTGTACCTAATTAAATTCGGTATGGTTCGGCTTTTCACCTTTCGGTTTTGTTTTATTCGGTACGGTAACTTCGGTTTGTTCGGCTCTAAAGCAACTTTTTGAACATAATATTTAGGGGAGGAAAATATCTTAACTAGCCGGCAAAATTAAATTATAACTAGCCAATAAAATCAATCTTTTGAATGCAATACTAGAAGTAAGGTTTGTCTATGGTTTGTCCAAGTTGAAGTAAGATTATGGTGGATTCTAAACCTAAAACTAAAAGGGGGAAACAATTGGGAGTAAGCAGGTAACCAAAAAAATGGGAAAAAAGGTATGTATAGTGAAAATAAAAGGTGGGAAATATTTTTTTTAACAAAACTAAGAATAGAAGGAAGTAAAATTTTATAACTTTTATATTTATGCTATATATAATATGTATATTATGTAATTTAGTATGTATTTCGATACGGTATTCGGTATTTTAATATTTTATTTTTAAATACCAAATACCATACCTAATACCAAATATTTTTAAAATTTAAACCAAATACCAAAAAATTCGGTTTCGGTATGGCAATTCGGTATGTACCGAATTATGCATAACCCTAGTGGAAGGGGCTGATAGGTAAGATGTGTAGGGGCAGAGCGACGGGGCCAGACGAAATCCCGGTGGAATTCTGGAAGAGCGCGGGGCGAGTAGGCTTAGAGTGACTCACTGGGATGTTAAATGTTATTTTTACGACGAAGAATATGCCCGAAGAGTGGAGGTGGAGTACGATGGTTTCTCTTGACAAGAACAAGGGTGATATCCAAAATCGCAATAATTATATGGGTATCAAGTTGTTGAGTCCCACTATGAAGGTTTGGGAGAGGGTGGTGGAGGCCAGAGTGAGGAGGTACGTGTCTATTTTCGAGAATCATTTTGGATTTATGTCGGGGCGTTCGACTACGGAGCGATTCATCTAGTAAGGAGATTAGAGGAGCAGTAAAGGGAAAGGAAGAAGGACTTGCATATAGTGTTTATTGACCTTGAGAAAGCGTACGATAAAGTCCCGAGGGAGGTCCTATGGAGGTGTTTGGAGGCTAGCACCGTTCTGCTAGTCTACACTAGGGTGATTAAGGATATGTATGATGATGCTAAGACCTGGGTGGGGACTGTGGGTGATGACCCGGAGCATTTTCCTGTTGTGATGGGGTTGCACCAGGGATCGACTCTTATCCTATTTTTATTTGCCTTGGCGATGGATGTACTGTCACGACGCATCAAAGGGGAGGTGCCTTGGTGCATGCTATTTGCCGATGATACAGTGTTGATTGACGAGACGTGAAGCGGAGTTAACGCGAGGTTGGAGGTTTGGAGACAGACCTTTGAGTCTAAAGGTTTCAAATTGAGCATAAATAAAACAGAATACTTGGATTGCAAATTCAGTGACGGGCCCATGAAACCGACTTAGAGGTAAAGTTTGATGCTCAAGTTATCCCCGAGAGAGCTAGTTTTAAGTATCTCGGGTCTATTATCCAAGGTAACAGAGAGATTGACGAAGATGCCGCACATTGCATCGGAGCAGGATGGATGAAATGGAGACTCGCTTCTGGTGTTTTATGTGATAAGAATGTGCCGCCAAGACTTAAGGGTAAGTTTTATAGAGTGGTGGTTCGACCGACTATGTTGTATGGGGTTGAGTGTTGGCCAGTCAAGAACTCTAACGTGCAGAAGATGAAAGTAGCAGAGATGAGGATGTTGAGATGATTGTGTGGGTGTACTAGGAGAGAAAAGAGTAAAAACGAAGCATGCGGGACAAAGTAGGAGTAGCCTCCGTGGAGGACAAGATGTGGGAGTCGAGGCTGAGATGGTTCGGACATGTTAAGAGAAGAAGCATTGATGCTCCTGTTAGGAGGTGTGAGAGGTTGGCCATGACGAGTTTGAGAAGACGCAGAGGTAGGCCAAAGAAGTATTGGGGAGAGGTGCTTAGATAGGACATGACGTTGGTTCATCTCATTGATGACATGACCCTTGATATGAGGGTGTGGAGGTCAAGGATTAAGTTAGAAGGTTAGTGAGTAGTTTTTAATTGCTCACTGATAGTCTTAGTAGCACGCATGTCCCTTCATATTCTTTGATTTTTATTGTGCCATGTGGTTTTGTTCGACTCAGGTATTGTATTCCCTGTTCCTATTATTTGGTACTACTTATCTTTATCTCCTTCTTTTTCTTTTCTCTTGCTTCTCTCTTCCTTTCTTGGTTTCCTCTACTTCTTCTTCTTCTTCTTCTTACCCTTTCCGAGCTGAGAGTCTATTGGAAACAACATCTCTACATGCATTAGGTAGGGGTAAGGTCTGCGCAGGGGCGTATCTATAGTATAGTATATGGGTTTTCGGGGACCCATTAACTTTTGCATACACCTTGTATTTTTATTTAAAAAGTTACTTAATATAAATATCTAACCGTGAATCCAACTATTCTTGTATATTAATTTGAGATTGCGACGGGAACCCATAAACTTCAAATCCTACATCCGCCTTTGGATCTGCGTACAAACTACCCTTTCCAGACTTTACCTGTTGGGAATATACTGAGTTTGTTGTTGTCGTTGTTTAATGTTCAATTCCCATATTCGTTTTGTGTTTTATACTACTTTTTTTCTTTGTCTTTCCTTTTTTGTTTATTCAAAACCTATTTCAAACGCATAATGGGTTCAACCATAAAAATTTAAAAATTGAACACTTTAAATTTGAATTTAGGATACGCCTATTCATAAATAGTGCATCCATCTTCTTAAATGTTGGATTTGCCCTTGAATGTCTATTGGACTATTCTTTTTGTTTTATAAATTTTTTCATTAAATTGGGATAATTGTTGTCTATTGGACTTTCCTTTTTGTTTCATTAAATTGGGATATTTGTTGTCGAGTTAAATAATGGGGTTCATTTTAGTTAAAAAAGAAATTCTCCCAATAGTCACTTCCGCTCGTTCAGATGATGAATAGAGAAAATAAACTGAAATTAAATGCCAATATATTCATGAGTGTCATTCTATCTTCTCCATTGAAACTTGCAAAATCAATTCATTCGCCTTCTTTTTTTGATTTAGTTATTAAATTATTTTGTAGCAGCCGCACATAAACATATAAAACTGAGAAAAAAGAACATAAGAAGAGAGTTGAAATTGTAGACACGAATATTGTGACATAAGTATTTTTTTAAGAAAAATTTCAGCAAATGGGAAATGTGCATGAGGACAAACTGTGAGCATTCTTTCTTGCTGATTCCTTATGTGAAAATATATTAGGGGAGGAACGGCTTTCTCTATTTTAATTTTCCCATATAATTTTTTAAATACTATGTAAATTAGTAACTTTATAGTCTTATCGTACTTTTTATATTGTTCTTAAATTTATATATTGGAATTAGGTGCGATTGACCGGAATTCACACCGAACCACTTGTCATAAATGAGCCAAAGCGAGTAATATCTTTTCAATGAGTATTTTATTACAATTACTTAAGAAAAAAGAAGAACAAAAGCAGCAGCGAGTCAATATGAGAGGAGAGGTTGTGCGACAAAGCAAAGAAAATTATGAAAATGATACCTTATGCCTAGGGCTGTTCATTTGGATCGGATATCCGAAATCCGAACCGATCCATTCACTTTCGGATTTCGGATTTCGGATTCTAGAAAATGCAATCCGAATCCGATCCGAAATCCGAAATTATTAGGCAATGTATAAATACTATACTTTAATTTCGGATAGTCAGTACTTTCTTTACATCTTCCTCCAAGTTATTACCTTTACAATTGCTAGAGTTAGCTATATTGGCGCCATAGTACTCTCATAATTGTATAAACATGAATTTTTCTTAATGCATTGCCTCTTTTACAAAGAAAATATACATATTAGTTTGCAACATTGAGGCATTTACGATCCGAAATCCGATCCGATCCAAACTTTAAAATCCGAATCCGATCCGATATAATTCGGATCGGATTCGGATTGCATTTTCTAGAATCCGAAATCCGAAATCCGAATCCGAAATGTGCTAAATCCGATCCAATCCGATCCGTGCACAGCCTTATGCCTGTCTAGTGTTGTGTAGCAACTTTCGAAAAGACAACATTTAAATTGTCTGAATAGCCAAAACATTTACAGCTGGTGTTTTGGGGGCAAGATTAAGTTTTTTGTACACCCTTTGAAAAAGTCATTTAATTGTCACTATTATATGAGTACTAGTGAATTTCTTTGCGCTTCGCGCGATTGTAATCACATAATTCTTTTAACGATAATTTCTTCAGAATTTAGTTGATATAAAATAACAATATGATATTTTATCATCATGAAAGGATGTGTTATTATTTCGACTAATGTAACGATTCGACCGGTCGTTTTGGGAATTTAAGCTCCGTTCGGTGGCATGTATGGTTGGATTCACATTGTGTATATCGATCTGCGTGCATGGTTGGATTCAGTTACCGGATGGTCCGGAGTTGAAATGGAAGAGGGATTCTAATTTCGGAAGCTTAAGCGGTGAGATTTGACCGGAGGATTGACTTTTGTGTAAACGACCTTGGAATGAGTTTTGGGAAATGTCAACAGCTTCGTAAAGTGATTTTAGATATAGGCACGCGTCCGGAATTGGTTTTGGAGGCCTGTAGAATAATTTGAGGCAATTCGACGAAAGTTGGAGAATGGAGAAATTTGACCACAATTGACTTTTCGGGATATTGGGGTCGGAATGAAATTCCAAAAGTTTGAATAGGTTCGTAGCATCAGTTGTGACGTGTGCGTACAATTTCAGGTCATTCGGACGTGGTTTGGTTGGTTTCGGCATCATTGGCGAATTTTAGAAGTTTAGAAATTCTTAGGTTTTTATCCGAGATTGATTCGGTGTTTTGATGTTGTTTAAGGTGTTCCAAAGGTTCGGCTAAGTTCATGTATTGGTATGTGACCTATTGGTGTAATTGGTTGAGGTTCCGAGGGGCTCGGGGTGGTTTAGGATGGTTAACGAGAAGTTTGAAGTTTGGAAATGCAGCTGGTGCTGCTGTTCTGGTGTGGCCGCACCTGCGGATAGGGAACTGCAGGTGCGAGCTTTGCAGGTGCGGAAAAGACCACGCAGGTGCGAGAATAAGCGGACTGGGCAGCCTCCGCAGGTGCGGAATATTGGGGCGCACGTGCGGCGGTGTAGGAGCGGACTCGTGGGTGCAAAAGCGGAATGGGGCGCAGGTGCGATTGGCCATGCGCACCTGCGGTTGCGCAGATGCGGTTAAGTTGATCGCAGGTGCGGAAGTCCTGGCAGATTCATTTAAACTAGGGTTAGCCATTTTTCTTCATATTTTGAGTTTTGGACTTCGGATTTGGGAGCAGTTTTTGGGGATTTTCAAGCTAATAGAGGGGGTAAGTATTCTTCACCTAGAATTATATATATATATATATATATATAATTTTATCTTTGTTTTTATCATTTAAGTTGTGCTTTGGGTTGAAGGAAATGTTGGTTTTTGAAGAAAATTCTCAAAACGAAATTTCATGATTTGAGGGACGAAATGATATCGGAATTCAGTAATTTTTGTATGGTTGAACTCATATTGAAATGGGTATTCGAATTTTGTAAAATTTGACGTGTTCCGAGGTGCGGGCCCGGGGGGTCGACTTTTGAGTCGATTTTTAGATTCTTGTAAAGATTGGAACTTTATTATTCGGAATGGCTCCTTATACGGTTTATGTGTGTTTTGAAGTTGTTCTAGTTGGATTTGAGCCGTCCGGAGGTCTTTTCACCTGAGAAGTCCATTTTAGAGTACTGGGTTGTCTTCTTCGAGGTAAGTATCTTTCCTAACCTTGTGTGGGGGAACTACCTCTTAGGATTTGAGTCTTCTATGTTGATTGTAGCTCGCGTACGCGAGGTGACGAGTGCGTACCCGAACTGTTTTTGTATGAATTTGGCCTTTTAGGATTCTTAGGTTCTTATATTCCCTGTGTATGAAATTGTAATTGTTATGACTAAGTTTCTGATTGCTAGTTTCATCTCTTCCTGCTTAAATTAGAAATTTAGAATTACTTACTTTTAGATTCCCTTTGTGGTCGGTTTGATCTTAATGGACTTAATTGAAAAGTTACCTCTCCTACCATCATGCTATATCTTCTTCATAAACTACCTATTTAGCTAAAATTAATAATATCTCGCCTTATAGTTGTTTAGCAGAAATTGGAGTTAGGCTTTATCTGTAGTTGCCTACCTTATTTGGATTGTGAAAAGTCTCTCATACTCATTCAACCTTAAAGAAGGAATCTAGATGATTTACACCTTAATCGACTGGCTTTGTACTCGAAAATCTCTTGACTTGTGATGACATCTTATTGTGGTCTCGAATATTGTGAATTCGTTGTTACGGTGTTTATCCCTGGTTAAGATGTTTCTTTACACTTATTATATCCTTTCAGTGGTTATTCCTTGTGATTGTGGTTGAGTTCTACCGTTCTTGTGATTTAAGTTCTTGTATTGATTTGCTCGTCGTACATTGCATTTCTATCTTTTGTTGCTTTGTGATTTTTGTGGTAATGTACGGTGTTCCTGTCGTGTTATGGTTGTTATTTCTGTTGATTACATTCCGTATTTAAATTGGGGACTACAGACGTATTCCGGAAGATCCCCCTGTACTGCATATTTACTTTGGGTACTACATACGTATTCAGGGAGATCCCCCCCCCCCCCCCCCCAGCACTGTATATTTACTTTTGGGGACTACAGACGTATTCCGGAAGATCCCCCTGTACTGCATATTTACTTTGGGTACTACATACGTATTCAGGGAGATCCCCCCCCCCCCCCCCCCAGCACTGTATATTTACTTTTGGGGACTACAGACGTATTATGGGAGATCCCCCATGTACTGCATGATAAATTCTGAGCTACGGACGGAGTTCCGGTAGATTTATCTTGAAGAAATTATGATTGAAAGGTACTTATTGGAAGGTATAGCTGAAAAGCATTTGCCTTGAAGGAAATTAAGTCTGAAAGAATATTATTTCAAAGGTATATTTAAAAAGCATTTATCTTGAAAGATATTTATTGATAAGTATAACTGAAAAACATTTGCTTTGAAGAGAACTAAGTCTGAAAGACTATTATTTCAAAGGTATATTTGAAAAGCATTTTGCTTGCAGAAAACTACGCTTGAAAGGAATTTATTGGAAAAGTATACTAGAAAAGCATTTATTTTGAAGGAATTATGTTTTGATGATTTTCTTTCTGAAAATGTATATAAGTATTCGGAGGAAGTATATTTCAAAGAAAATTTCTACTTGAGATGACCATATTTAAAAGCTTTCAATATAAACTTACGGGTGAAGGTTTACATCCGGAGAATTTTCCAAAAAACAATTGGGGTTGTTGGCTAAGGCCTGACATGGAAATTATTGCAGTGCTGAATTGTTACTTGTTCTTACCGTATTGTGGTTTTCGATTTTTTTTCGGGTTGTGTTCCCGTCTATCCTTCTGTGTATTATTTTGATGTTTCGTTGAATTTTACTATATTTTTCCTTTCGCTCGAACTTGTTATGTGTTAATAACATTGTGTAATCATTAGATAGACATCATATTCTGTTATTCCCATATTTATGTCTGTTTGATTTATTATACCAGTGGGCGTCCTGACTAGTCCTCGTTACTACTTCACCGAGGTTAGTCTTGATACTTACTGGGCACCACTGTGGTGTGCTCATTCTACACTTCTGAACATTTTTGTGCAGATCTCAGGTTTTGCATAGCCGGCCGATCGATAGCTAGTAGCGCGGTTGCTGTTGTGGAGACTCAAGGTAAAACCGTTTCAGCGTTCGCGGTTTCGGAGTCACCGTCTTATTTTCTTTATTCGCACTGCTGTACTTATTTCCGAACAGTTGTATTTTAGGAGTTTTAGTGTAAATTCTTTAAAGATTATGACTTGTACTTACCGGGTTTTGGGAAGTTATGTAATGTATAGAGATTCATTTCAAAAAGCATTTAAATGTTTCGATATTATGACTTATGTTTGCTAAATGTTAGTCTTACCTAGTCCTTAAGACTAGGTGCTGTCACTGTCGCGCCTTCATTTTCCCCAAGCACTCCTTTTGGGGCCGGTTTAAAAGGGTTTATGACATTGGTTGGGACAACTCATTCCTTTTGGGAAAGGGGTTTGCATATTTTCAAGAGTCGCCACCTAACAATTTTAAGGTGCGTTAGGGCACCTAATAGGGGTTCATTTACAACTACTTTTAATAACCAGAGACAGAGTAATGGCTTAAAATTATCCTAAGGGGAAGGTGTTAGGCACCCCTCAGGATCCACAAGTGTGGTTCCCGGCCAAATAGCATTTGTGAATTTCATAAACCCTAGCAAGTAAACAAATATGGTTCAAATAGTGGGGATTTTAGTCTAAGTACACATATGTTTGAAAATAGTTAATAGGAAGATAGCTTTTGAAAAGAATTATAGTCTAAGCATGTATATAGAGTACAAGTATCCTAGGTTTGTTTGTAATATGGATCACATTAATGCAATACCCGGCATGACACTCCTCGATGATGGGCTACACGTGGTATTAGAGCACCGGTCATCATATCCATATCTACTCTTTCCCACCCCGTGAAGGTAAGTAAAGCGAGTGTTGGTCGCGATCTCTATTGCATGCTGTTACCTGTCCCTTCCTATTAGTCCCGGAGGAGTTTAGGACTTCTATCCTATAAAGGGGGTTCTAGGAAGACCCTCAGGTTTTAAAGGTAAAAATGCTAAGGCGACAAATAGAAAAAACAAATAGGACTGCAGATAGGGGTAACACATAAACAGGAAAGGCTCAAGTACCTCCACAAATAATGCACAGAATCAGCATGACTCAAACACAGTTAAGGTCTTGGTTTAAATTCAGATCCTAAAACATGGTATCTAAGTGATAACAATAGAGAAACAGATTTATTGCATAACTCAATGAGGAAGTCCTAATCAGTTTGCCTATTGATTTTACGCATGCTGAGAATTCGACAGTAATCACAGGAGGACAGTTCCAATTTTTTTATTTTTTAGGTTGATTACCTAAGGCTTGCCTAGGCGTAGGATCATATATGACAGTCATCAGAGGTGTTAACAGTTTTAGGTTGTTATTCCTAAGGGCATGCAGTTCTAAGTGTCTGCAGAAGATACATGAGTTAATTACCAGTTGTTAGAGCGAGGTGGACTGTTTCATATTTCTTTTATGCATCAGTAATTAGGCTGAGTATAATTAGGAGAGTGTGATCCTAGAACATGATATCTAATGCAGAATGATGCAAATGCAGAATCACTTAAGACAGGATTTCTAAATGCACACCAAATTATGCATAGTTTCAGGATAAGCAGAAGTGGCAGCTTGTTTTAATGTTGTTTACCTTAGGACATGATTTCTAAGTGATAGTAGTAATGATGAGATGTTGAAAACGAAACATTATATGTGAAGCCTAGGGAGCATAGTATCTAATGCATGGCATGCTTGGGTAAGTGTTATTCCTAAACATGACTTCTATTGCGCACAAAAGAAAGTAAACCTACGAGCATGGTTTCTACCCTTGGCTATACTACATCATACATATTACCTTCCCTTTTTCACTATCCAACCCCAGAGTTGTTTACAAATAATTATTACAGACCATTGAGCACGAATTACATAACTGAAATAAAAATAAGAAGTTATCTATAGGGAGCCTGCAGTATAGGCCCAGATCTCCATATCCTCAATGCCAAATGTTGATTCATATCCTTTCTCATAATCCGGGTGTGTCAGAGTTCCCTAAGGACCTCAAGGGATCCCGGGTAGTGCTCACACCCAGATTTCATAGCCATAGAAGAGTAAGTGCAGTGTGGAAGAGCCAACCTTAGTGTGTCAAAGTTCAGAGGGAGCTCAAGGGTCCCAAAGCAATGCTCACACAAAGGGGGAATAACCTAAGGATCTAGGAGTAAAGTGATCGCGCTTGACATAGTTTTGAAAGCTTTGAGTAAGGAAACAGTTTTACACAAGAAAGACTGGTTTTTCAAAACAAAAAAAAGAGTTTTGCAAAAGGAGTTTTATTCAGTAAACAGTTTGAGAAAAGAGTAATGCAGGCAGAATAAACACATCTACATCTTAGGATCATAACATCATACTTAGACAAGTTCAGCAACCACAAACAAGGTAGTGAAGGATTGGGGACATACAAGGCACAAAGTAGTGAACATGTAACAGTCAGAAGTAGACATAGCTGCAGAATCAGAAGTTCCTAAGGGGGTTCATGGGATTGGGATACAATATAGTATGGGTTTAGACTAGACATAACAGTATCAAACAACTTAGGGAAACACCAGTAGAGGCATGCTCTAACTAAAGCTAGTATACATACATAGGGATAGAGAGAGTCACATAGAAACATGTTTCGAGTACAAAAGGACATGTTGATGAAAGTAAAGTATAACTTAACATTCTAGATGAAGCACAAAATTTTAATTACATGTCCAACAACAAAACAGTAGATAGAAACATAATGAATTGAAGCAGCAAAATAAACATGTTGGTTTGAGAACTAGGATTAAAATCAGAACATACCAGTGAAGTGAAGAAGACAGTAAACACAAAGTAGGATAGGAGCACAATAGTTAGCCTTGGCTTGCAGCCAGCTAACTTAGAACAGTAACAAGTAGCACAGAGAAGAGAGAAGAAAGTTTTAGTTGAGAGAGAGAGAGAGCTATTGAACTAGTGAGTTCGTCTGTAGCTTAATGAAAGAGTGAAGGTACTTATAGTTTTGAAAATAGGCAGAAAATAAGGTAACAAATGATAGTTTAGCAAAATTATGGAAGTGCACATCAATTAGAATCACATTAATATCAGTACTCCCTTTAATTAAGGAGTCAATATTCAAACGGATACAAACAATGATAACATAAGGAAAGGAAATTATATAGACTGATGGTAACACAGAAAGGAAATAAATTTCAACAAAGTATAAGACATGTAATAGGGGCTAAGTTCAGAATACTCTAATTAAGGAAAGCATGTGTGGATTAGTTTTACAGAATTATTATAGAAATAAGGCAGGAATTTCTGAAAATCAACAAGAAATCCTCGAGCGAGATTCAAATCACATGAAATTAGCACCAATTAGGGAAAGTATCATGTATGACTGGAATACCGCACAGGAAAATAATTTCAGCGTATAGAACAAGTAATTAGTCTAAGTTCTGAAAATCTAATTAAGGAAAGGTCTATAAGAATCGATTAACAGTAGAATCAATCAAATAAGGCAAGTGAATAACTCATGGGTCAAAATCAGTAATGTATTACCATAGGAGATTAGTGAAGGATACTAATCCCAGGGAATCAAGGATTCGAATAAGGATAACATCAGTTAAAGGAAATTAACACGAATTAAATAGATAATGGTCAAGAAATCTGAAACCCTAGTAATCACAGTAGAGTAAAATCATACGAAATTAGGGATTCACATGAATTACAGAGTAAACATTGATGTAAGCGGGAAAAGCAAGAAAATCAGAGACATAGATGAACACCGTAGGGTAAAGTTTCAGAGAATCATAAAGCTCATGAGACGCAAGCACATATGCAAACATATTATCAGAGACAAAATCAGGAACTCAAGGTTTAGGACTAAAGATTAGGGTTTTAACATAACAACTCAGATAAAGACAGAGAGTTAAATAAATCGCTAAAACACAGTAGAAATCCTAGGATAACACTGAAAAATCATAGAAAAACCGTTTTTAAAAGGGGTTATGAAACCCTAGTTTGAAGATGAAGAATCGTTTTAGGGAAAACGGAACATCTTTAAGGAAAACATCAAAATAGCCCGTAATATGCCAAGATCTATTACGGATCTAAAGAAACCAAGCGATAGTAGTTAGGGTTTCATGTTTCATGGAGACAACCCAAAGAGAAGAAAAATCGGCTAAAGAACCACTGGTTCTAGCCAAAAATGAAGAGATCTTACTCGAACGTCCGTAGATGACCGAAAAACGGCATGAAAGTCCATAGGTGGGAGTTGAACCGCTCCAGGTTCACTTGAAGACCTCAAGGTAGTGTCAAGCNAGAAGGGGCGGGGGGTAGTCGTTTATGATTAATTATGTTAGGGATTAATCTGGGCCGTTGATTTGAAATAATCAACGACTCAGATTGAATGGGGGATTGGGTCGGGTAGGCTTTAAAGACTGGGCCTGATGTGTTGGGCTAATTAATTGGGTTGGGGTCCGGGTAGATTAGACTAAAATTAGGATTAAAAGTGGCTATTTGTCAAATACCCATTTACAAATAGATAAATAATTTAATAAAAATAGTTAATAATTATAAAAATGAAATTGATGCTTAGTAGATGAAATTAAAGTAATTAATTAGTATTTAAAATACAAATGACTAATTATTTGGTAAAAAATAGCACAAAATATATAGTTAAGCTATAATTGCAAAGTTATTGCAATTATAGCCAAATAATGCCAATATGGCTAAATTTGTGAAATAACTAAATCCTAATAGGATCAAAAAATGATATATTAAACCAAGGAATATTTTGAAACTATCTGTAATGCAATTTATGATTAATTATCTATACTATATTAAAAGCACGAAGGCCCTTAGCGAAATGTCGTTCGCCTTTTTTACCCTTTAAAAATAGATTTCACGTTGTACAAAGTTGTAATTCACAATAGTTCTCTAATATTTAGGACTTTAAAATTAATATGAAATCCTAAAATTTAGGAAGTCAAAATCAATTTAATTTTTACCTTATATAATTACTTTCTTATTCAATAACGTAACATAGCTAATATGACGTCCTATTAATTTTTCTAATTTCTATATATCCAATAAAATACATTAGTGAGCTAAAAGACTATCATTTAAAACTAACACTCTTTTTCGGTTAAGCAACAAAAATAACAATAGACATAAGAAACCTAAATAATAATTAATTAAATCAGGAAAGAATTTATTCAAGTAAAGCATTATTTGGTTTTAAATACCCAAATATTAGGAGTTTCTTACATATTTCAAATTAGGAAGAATTTAATTACCAAAACTTTAGTTGATTTCAAATAATAAATATTAGGAAAATTAAATTAATCTAGAAAAACTTTTACAAAGTCAATCGACAATTGCATTTCAAATATACATTATTTAATAATATCTATAAAATATTAAAAATTTAATACTCATCGATATAGTTACACGCGTAAAGCACGTAACTTAATTCTTTTTCGTATTTACACTTTTATATATATCTACATCTATATCTATATCTATATCTATCTATCTATACTATATTAAAAGCATGAAGGCCCTTAGCGAAATATCGCGAAATGTCGTTCGCCTTTTTTACCCTTTTAAAAATAAACTTTACATTAGACAAAATTGTAATTTAGTTATTATCATAATATTTATAACTTTAAAATTAATTAAAATTTTAATTATTAAATCTTTTCCTTGTTTAAATTATGTATGAAGTCCTAATATTAAGGAGTTTAAAGTAGATATTATTTGGGTTAATAAGAGTAATATTAGTTTTTCTTTTCGTTGTATAACCGACGACAATTCCAATAGAAATATGTTTCACATTTATTCTTCTTCTTGGGGAATTTATAATTCTAACAAGATGTAATATTAGAAGTAAGAAATATTGTACGGACTAATTATATATTTTAATTATTAAATATAGTTTTAAATATTAAAAATATTAGTAAAGAGAATAATATATTGTTTGGGTAGGAAAAAATTTCAAAAAATAATTTATATCTTCTATACAATCATAAAAGCATGAAATCTCAACAAATCATTAAGTCATTGAATTAATAAATTAGAAAAAATATTAATTCATTTTTTTTTTCAAAACCATTATGTAAGAAAAATTATTTATCAAGTTGATAAGGTACATAAATTTATTTTCACAACAAGTGCATCGGCCATGAAAGAAAATAAGAAAATAGAGCAAAATTTATTTTAATATCGTATTAAAAGTTAAATAGCTAAAAATGCTAAGTTAAAGCATTAAAGATGTAACATAAGACACATCAAAAGACGTTGTCATTATTATTATTTCTTCTATTTATATTCATTCCAATAAATGATAGCTTCCTATATATTTTGTATAGTATTATATTATTTTTTATAATTCAATATTAGTCATTTAATAATTAAAATTGTTATTTATCTATATTTTTCTAGGAATTATAGTTCTACCCCCTCCCTTTAAAATTTAGAAAAGATCAAAAGATTCAAATTTCCAATTTATTATTATCGTTGAATATTTATGGCAAAAATATTTTTTGAGTTATTTATTTATTGTCTTTGATAACAAAGATAACAGTTATTTTCATAAGATATTTCACTCCTTATAAATCATCATAAGGCATAGAAAGACTTACATGAGGTATGATTTCTTCATTTTCTTGAGCTAACTTAGTGAGATTAATATTCATTATTTTTAGGAACTTATATTTTTTAATATTTATTCAACAACTCAAATTATTATTTAATAATACTTACGTAATTATTAAAAATTATATATTTACTGATATAGGCACGTGCAAAGCGCGTACCCTAGGACTAGTTGGATATAAAAATACTGGATAAATTAGAAATAAATTGATAAAAATATGAGAAAAATTATGGAAAAATACCATGTTACAAAAAACTGATTTTGTAGGTATATATGCAAATTAAAAATAATTTGAGGAAAAATTGGGTATCAACAATCACGATACCCAACACAGGAAAATTTGGGTCGTGACAAGTTGGTATCAGAGCTCTAGGTTCATAGGTGCTAGAGTCATAAGCGGGTTTAATAGAGTCTTGCGGATCGGTAAGGAGACGTTTGTACTTATCTTCGAGAAGCTACGGAACTATTAGGACAATTTCACTTCCTTCATTCCTATCGTGCGAGTTCATTGATCGTGAGTTTGAAATTATCGTTCCATTCTCTCACTGATGGTGAGGACACGAGCTGCGGTTCCTCATGATGTTACCCCGAGACGGATGTCGCTAGGGGCAGAGGCAGAGACCGACGAGGAGCACGTGCCGCAGTTAGGGAACCTACCAGAGCAATCGTTGAGGACCTGCCAACAATTCCAGTTGGGGAACATGTACCGAAAGCGCCTGTTGTTACGCCCGGACTTCAGGAGACATGGACGTAGTTTTTGAGTATAATTGGTATATTGACTCAGGCAGGATCGATCCCAGGTACACCAGCTACTCCACAGATCGGGAAGGGAGTTCAGAATCCTGTCGCCTACACTCCAGGGTAGCGAGATCATGTTGGTCAAGTTCCAGGCATCATGGCATCACAACTTGTGGTCCTAGTTCAGCCCGTGGTTAGGGCAGCAACAATCTAAGGAAGAAGAACTTAGACTTGAGAGGTACAAAAGGTACCACCCTCCTATCTTTAGTGGACTGGAGACATGTGATGCCCAGGGTTTCCTGGAGGAGTGTCGCCGCATTCTTCGTACTATGGGTATTGCGGAGTCGAGCGTGGTTGCTTTTGTCACGTCTCAGCTCAGAGGAGCGGCTTGTTAGTGGTGGCGGGATATGAGTTGGGTAGCCCGGCTGAGTCAGCTTCACTTACATGGAGTCAGTTTTCAGAGATGTTTTTGAGGGAGTTTGCACCTTAGTCCCTCCGAGAGGCATGACGCATGGAGTTTGAGCAGTTGCGTCAGGACACTATGTCAGTATTGGAGTATGCCGTCAGATTCGGTGAGTTGGCCAGATATGTACCTCACTTGGTTGCTACAGTTAAGGGACGAGTCCTTAGATTCATTGAGGGTCTCAGGCATGATATTCGATTCATCATGACTTAAGAGTTGGAGTCAGATGTATCGTTCAGCAGGTAGTAGGGATCACTCGCTGGATTGAGGGCACGTGGGACCGGGAGAGAGAGAACATATGAGTTTAGGAGAGACAGATTATGGAAGCAGGGTACAACACGGTAAAGTTTTTGTGGGTCAGCCAGTTCAGTTTGCATTACCGGCTTGCATGGGGTTTCAGGTACTCATGGGTCTTAGAGTACTCGTGTTGCTCAGTTCCCACATCCACATCAGCAGAAAGGTTGTTTTGAGTGTGGCGATATCAACCATATGGTGAGATATTGTCCTAGGCCCCGGTCAGGTGTATCACAACAGGGTATTCAGGTGAGTAGGGGGTGCCCAAGAGGGGGAGGCCCGACCCGTTGATGTATTTCATATAGTAGACTGGAGGTCATTGTGCTAGATGTTACCACACATGTATGTTTTGGTGTGTTACAGAGGGGCACCATTTGTATTTCATAATAGTTCTGCTGGTCGGGACGAATTCCCTTATTTGTTGTTTCACTTAGGAGTGAGTTTCATACTTTGCACTCTATTTTCATGTTCACTCATGTTGGGAGATTCCAAAAGTGGTAGCACGTGTCTATCGTTGTTTTCATTCATCAATGAGAGTGGTGAGACTAGAAGTGAGTTCTTGTTATCGTCATGGTAGGCTTAATGTAATTTTTCCTAAGTATTTTGTTTTTGAGTTGTGATTGGATACTCTATCGAGATGTGAGTTAAGTGAGCGTTATGATTTCTATTAGCCGATGAGTTAGTGGGATATTTCCATTGGTATGATATATATTCAGTACGTGATTTAGAGTTGAGGGTGAGATCCTCGTGATCTTTTGTGATTCGATATGTTTAGACCATGCTGAGTTCCGCGGTGGAGATTTTATCAGAATGGATTCCTTGTGATTTGTTCGTATGCTTTACTTCTTCCTTGTTATATTGATTTTGTAAGTTAGTACATATAGAGAGTTGTGCCTATAGGCTTGTTTGATAGTTTCCTTATGTGTTTCTCTTTTCATATTCAGTCAAATTCGTTATGTGCTTCTTGAGTTTAGCTTGCGGGGTGTGCCCGACAGTGTTATGTTAGTTGTGGCTTGGTGATTCGGTTGTCTAATTATGATTTCTTCGTGTTTCTGCCATTATTATCAGTGATGTGGAGGTTTGAAACAGAGTTCTTTCGGTTATGAGGCTAATGACCAGCGCTGAGTTGATTTCAGGCAGCTATTGTGATCAGAAGTGTTATTAAGGGCCTATGTGTGGTGTGTTATGTTGTGTGGTCGTACCTTGTGGGTGTAAGCATGAGTTGATGCAGTTGGGATTGATACCGGATATGGATTTAGAATCAAGTCTTTTTTTACATGAATAGAAGGTGAGAATTCGGGGTATGAGGCTTATCAGTGTTAGTAGAAAGGCTAAATTATAGTTGATATTGGATCATCAGGCTTATGTAGATTGGGGTGACGAAGAATCACTCACGGGGGTGTGCTGGAAGTGTGCATTCAGTGAATGGATGAGTTCGAGGTGAATCTTGGCACGTTCTAGGACGAACGTTGTTTTAAGGGGGGAGAATGTAACGACCCGACCGGTCATTTTGGAAATTAAGCTCCGTTCGATGGCGTAAGGTCATGAACAACTTCACCTACACCTACAAAAAAATGCACCAAAAAAATACACCATATTTCAAATGCACCATAGTTCACTCTAAAAAATAATCTAAATTAACCATCACCTACAAAACTTAACAAATCCAGTAAACATGATTATAATTAACCAAAATTCTTTGGTGAAAACAAAAATATTAGAGAGAATAGAGAAAAGATAAAAAGAGTGTGTAAAGATTTGAAGCTTATTTCCATTCTTCAGCGGTGAAAGAAGAAATTAAGGGTGTGTATGGTACGAAGGATTTCCATGTTTGGTTGGCTTAAACGTTTTGGAAAATATTTTTCCCATCAACTTATTTTTCTTTAATTGGAGGAAAATATTTTCTCTATCAAGATAAGAGAAAACATTTTCCAAAACTTCTTCGCAAGCTTTCCTACCCTATTCTTTACCCTCACCAACCCACCCCACACCCACCCACCTAACCCCACCCAATGCCCTCTCTCCAAAAAGGTTTTTTTCTCCATCACCAGTTCACCACCCCCTCCCCTCCCCCCGCCACCCCCACTCCCACCCCCTGCCCCCTCGCACAATTTTTTTAAATACATTTTTTGTAATTTTCAAATTTCTGTTTTTTTT